>JAVJIF010002042.1:372500-419631 GCA_038442645.1 Agave tequilana | reverse complement strand
GATCTAGATAAGATAACAAGATTAGATGCAAGATCAAAAAAAAATGATTTTTTTACCTTGAAGGATGAAGATCAAGAAGCCAAAATCCAAAATTACTTGAAAATACACGTAGATCAGGCCTGAGACTGACGATCCAGGAAATATTTGAGAGATCTAGGCTTGGATTTGGGTTGGATTGAGATGGAATGGAGTAGTTAGGGTTTTTTAGAGAGGAGAGAGTGAAGAGCTGCCGGTGAAATGAGAGAAAGAGGAGTTAGGGCTTTAAATAGGGTGGTTAAATGACAGATTCCCGTCGCCCGGTCGACCGGTCCGGTCGACCGAAAATACCCGAGACCACTGACAGACTAAACGGTCGACCGCAGCGGTCGGCCGAAATACCTGAGAGCTCTGACAGACTAAACGGTTGACCGCAGCAGGTCGGCCGAAAATACCCGAGAGCTCTGACAGACTAAATGGTCGACGCACGGGTCGGCCGGCTACAGAGAAGGATAAAAAAAACATCCTTCCAGGCAAGGTCGTCGGCCGGATCTTAGCTCAGGTCGGTCGGCCGGATCTCAGCTCCGATCGGCCGATCTTGCCCAAAAACTGTCAACAGCAAAGACCCCAAAAAAAATCTAAAATTGTCTAAAAAATAGTGAGAAAGATATTTTTAACATACAAATTTTTAAAACATGTTTTAAACTTCAAAATTTACACAAGAAATTTAATTTTTATTTTTCATATAAAAACAAAGGTTTAGAGATGTTGAAGCCGAATACCCGGTGAAGGGTTCTGAACTTCATCCTCGAGATTCCTCTAAATATGAGTTGAGGTGCGCAATTGCCATCTCTATGTATTTGCTTTAAAAATGAATTTTAAATATTTATTTTAGTTTTGACAAAATGTGTACATAGATATATGATCAAAATTAGATATGTGGACACAACAAAAATATGACATAAAGCAAGATAACATGAATTAGAACAAAGTATATACACAAGCAAGATGGAAATGTAAGTTTTACACTAACACATATCAATGAAGCACAAAGGTAAACTAACAATCCTATGCATATGTATATAAACAAAATAAAAGCTTTTAAATGGAGAAATTACCAAACCGAGGGTATTCTCCAATAGTGCTGCCTCCATGATAGTGATGCAAGCGCGATGTGATCTTTGAGTTTTGTTGCATCCACCACTTGGCACCGTCTCCCCCTAAGCCTTGGAGGATGAAGACCCACCTGTTTTCAACTAATTTGGTGTGTCTTTTGGTACCCATATCTTTTTGGGTCCTTTAGGATTAGTACCTGGGCGAACCCAAACATGTTTATTATTCATGTTATGTTTAGCAAAATAAAATTTTTCTAAATGGCCTTTGCGGCCACAATGCGTGCAAACATAAATCCTACCACTACCATACATGTGAGCATGCTTGTGAGTGTGTGCATGTTTCCGTGCATGGTGAGTGTGTTTCCCTTGGGTTACTCTTTGGGAAATCTAGATGCAAATTTATTTAAGTCAAATGCACATTTTTTTAAGAGTTAAATCTAAATATCAACCCGTTTTTGAATTTCAACAAATCATTTTTATTACATGAAGAATAGAAGTTTTTCCTTTACAAGCTAGTTTATTTTTCAAAATCAATCTTTATTTTCTTAAAAGCATTAGACAAATCATTTTTTCTCTTTTTCAATAATATCATATTTATTTTTCAATAACTCATTTTCTCTTTTTAATTTCTTATTATGAGATTGCGAAATCTCATATCTATGTTGGAGTTCTTCAAAAAATTGAGCTAATTCATCCATAGTCAATTCATCATCTTCTATGGAGTTGTCGAGATTTACCTTAGAAGCATCATCTCCATGTGCCATGAAGCACATGTGTGCGGCGTCGTTCTCCTCTTCGGATTCCGACTCCGTTTCGTCCCACGTGGCCACCATTGCCTTCTTCTTCTTTGTGCCGTTCTTGGAGGTGGTAGCTTGGAGAGCGGGGCAATCGGCAATGAGGTGTCCGATCTTCTTGCAATGAAAGCAAGGACCCGGCTCCTCTCTTTTCCTTTCGAATCTTCCTTGAGGTTTCCCTCTTCGGAAGTTGCTTTGCCTCCCTTTCTTGTAGAACATTTTGCCCACCTTCTGGATGAGCATGGCAAAGTCCTCATCGCAGTCTTCCGATGAGTCTTCCTCGTCATGGTTGGTTGGAGTGGCTTTGAAAGCGAGGGCTTTCTTCTTCGGCGCCTCCCTTTCTTCTCTAACTTTCATCTCCATCTCATGGGTCTTGATATTTCCGATGAAGCCGGAGTAGTCCATCTCCTCCCGATCGTTGAGCTTCTTGAGGGTTGTAGCCTTGACTTCCAAGCTTTGGGAAGAGCTCTAATGACCTTCCGAATCTTTTGGTCATTATCGATCGCATCACCTAAAGAAGATAAAGCATTTGTTATTTTGGTGAAACAAGTGAGCATGTCATCAATGCTCTCATTCTCAAGCATGTAAAAGTTCTCATATTGAGAACGAAGCAAGTCAATTTTGGACCTCTTGACTTGTGACGTTCCCTCATGAGTCACAATCAAAACATTCCACACTTCATATGCGGATTACAATTTATGATGCGTGAGAGGTCATCTTCATTAAGGGCTTGGGTTAATTGTTGGCCCAAAGGCCTATCACCCTTTTTTGATGATGATCAACTCATGAAGTTATGTTTACTAATTTGTTTTAATATGTCTTGTGTTTAATTTGACAGATTCCTTATCAAGATCTTAGTAGGTGTGGAGCTTCAACAAAGGATAAATGTCAATTTGGAAGCTAGCACCGGTCGATTCACGAGCCTATGCATCAAGACCACATCTAGAGATGAGCTCGGTGGATTGCATGTGGACCAGTCAAGAAGATGAGAAGACTTCAAGGGAAGACTTCAAGAAGATGAAGACTTGTGTCTAGGTATAAAGATTTTTGTTTGTTTTAGTTAAAATGTAAAGGATAGATAGTTGGTGGATTGCTCAAGTTCATATCACACACACACTCTTGATTTATGTGTTTTCATAAAAGATTTTTAGTTTTAGAAAAATACCGTTTTAGTTTTTGGTGTTTCAAATATACATGTGTTTTTAACCAAAACCTTTTAGAACTCTCGTCCGTCCTGCTGATCTGCTCGACATACTTTTAGTTTTCTAGTCATAACTTTTGATTCCTATATTCAATTAACATGATTTATATTGCATTTTAAAGATGACTTTCAGAGCTACATTTAATATTCAATAATCATCTTCTGATTTAAATGTTAAGAATGTCAATATTGGGTTGAAGTCTGAAAAATAGTTTTCAGTTTCTGATTTGATACCTTTTAGTATTTTATTGATAACTTTCAATTCCGAATAGATATTGATTTGATTTAAGTTGCATTAGAAAGAAGACTTCAATATCTACAAATTCATCCTATATACTTATTCCCATATTCGAACGTTTTAGACCTCAAAACTGTGCTCCAAGTTAACCCATTGCACAGAGGTCGGTCGACCGGCCGGTCGACCGACGTGCACAAAACTGTGCACGTCTGGCAGTTTTGTGCGGTCGACCGGGCCGATCGACCGGAACTGAGAGCAGTGCTCTCTGTTCTTCTCGGTCGACCGGGCCAGTCGACCGGAGGCTGTAACGGTCAGATTTTTGACCGTTACCGGTCGACCGGCGGTCGACCGGCAGCTCTGACAGACCCCAACGGTCAGATTTTTCTGACCTCTATAAAAGGGGGTTTTGTCATTGTTTTGAGCCAAGATTTTAGGAGAGCTTTTGTCCAGTTATTTCATTCTTTTAGCAGAGTTTTCTCCACAAATAGAGTGTCAATATTTCCTATCAAAAGGGATTTTATCAAGAGAGTGTTTATTGTGATTTCTTGAGTTTTCCATCAAAAGTTCTTTCCTTGATTTCTCACACTACACTTGAACATCCATTGAGCTATTCATCCTATAGGTGTTGTAGTGAGAGTTTTTGTAGGTGATCAAGTGTTTAGATCACCAAGATTTCATCTTGTACTTTGAGGAGACGGGCAAGTGTGCTCGTGGTTGTTTAGGGTTCGGGTGCGAACTCTTGTAGCTTGAGGTGCGGCCTCGACGAGCCGGTGCGCTTGTGGTGTGTAAGGGACTTTGGGAGTCCGAGGGCTTGTAGGTGTTGCGACACCAAGGAGAGATCCGGTTGGATCGTGCATAGTGGAAATCCTTCGTGTGTCGAAGGCGGGGATGTAGAGCAAGTGTGCTCGAACCTCGAAACAAACCCTTTGTGTTTGCAATTGCTCACTCTTGCCCTCTTACTCTTTTTGTCTCTATTATATATTGCATTACTTACATTGTATTTACTTTACATACTTGATATACCTTTGTGCATATTTGATATATACTTGCGTGGGATTGTTGCTAACACTTGTATTCAACCAAGAGAGCCAACGCGGTACCTCAACCCATTCAAGGGGAATCTAGAGGAGTTTGTCCAGAGCCTCGCAAGGGAATTCGGCAACACTCTTGTGTTATACATAAGTGTTTAATTAAAAGAAGTTTTATTTGGTCAACTTAGTTTTAATTCCGCATTATTTGTTCATAAGTGACCATTAGATTAGCCATCACCTATTCACCCCCCCTCTAGGTGATCTTACAATTGGTATCAGAGCTAGTGCTCTTGATATTGGGTCTACAACCTAAGAGTTAAAGATCCTCTTTTAGGCTAATCACAAGATTTGTACACACACCATGGACTTCATGTCACCACCCACCTTTGACATCCTTAACATCCAAATTTGGAAGGTTAAGATGTCATTGTACCTCAAAGCCTTAGGATTTCATGTCTATCTTGCCACTACTAATAATTCTTATTCTTTAGATGGTAAGAACATTGAGGCTAATGCAAAAGCCCTTCATGCTATCAAGTCAACCCTAAATGATGATTATTTATCTAGGGTTTCTAATGTTGAATCGGCTTTTGTAGCTTGGAACATCATCACCTCCCTTGGCGAAAAGGACCTATACTATGCGGGGAGCGATTCGGACGTTGGAAGCGACATCTCCAACGTATGCTATATGGTCCAAGGGGATAACCCCCTTGAGGTAAACTCCGGATCCGAGGATGAGGATGTTAATATGTCATATGATGAGCTTAATACATTTTGCCAATTATTGCTTGAGAAATATGACATGATTAAAAAGAATAATAAAAATTTGAAAAAGGAAATTGCTTGCATGCATAAAGAACATGACTCATATAGAAATAACATTGCATGCTTAGAAAAAGATAATGAAAGTTGGAAAAAGAAATTTGATTGCATGCATGTAGAAAATGATTCTTTTAGAAATAAACTTGCATGTTTAGAAAAAGAAAATGAGGATTTGAAAAATGAGAATATTTCCTTAATGTCTAAATTGAATGTTTTATGTGAAGGAAATATGATTTTGAAAATAAGATTGATTTGGTGGAAAAACAAAAGGAAGATGTTTTTCAAGAAAATAAATCTTTGAAAAGAAAATTTGTGAAAAAAAAAAGATTTTGTTTCACAAAAGAAAAGAAAAGTGATTCTATATCTCATCATGCTTCTCATGCTCACATTGATCAAAATGAGATTAAAAATTTGAAAAATAAAATTGATAATTTGAGCTCTAATTTGAGCTCATGTGCATTCAATCATACTAGATTGGAATCCTTGTTTCAAAAGAAACAAGTTCCTCATACTCATGCACATCATCATCATGACCATGCTTATGATGCACATCATGCTCACACTCCCACTCATAAGTATGCTAAGGTGTACACATGTACACATTGTGGCCGCAAAGGCCATCTAAGAAAATTTTGTTATGAAAGGTTAAATGTTCTTATTTTTGATAAAAATAAAAATGCTTGGGTTCCTTACAAGACTAACCCCATAGGACCCGAAGAAATATGGGTACCAAAATCCCCACCTTGTGTATTTGATGTAGGTGAGAAATCTCTCAAAACGTGAGAGATTTGGTGCCTTGATGGTGGGTGCATTTGAACTAAAATGACACATACTTGGAGCACCGCTATCAAGGAATTTTGGTGGGTCAATCACCATGCTAGGAGCTTTGGAGTTGGTAACGATTTCTAAACTCCTATTTCATTTATGCACATGTTTTTAATTTCATGTAGCATGTTCATATTTTTTTTGGTACTTCATGTGGCATTTACATGCTTAAATGTAGAATGTGTCAAAACTTGCATTTATACATATATGAATAGTGAACTACAATTGACTCATATATATTTGAACTTCATGCTCATTTGTATCCACTATATGCATATGTATAGGCTAGTTTTGATGATTCGGTCATTTATACTTGTTATGCCTATCTTTGATCTTACTTCATGTATATGTGTGTTTAATTCAAATCTAATAAATGTACATGTATACCCCTTGAGTCATTTGCCTTCATGCAATATATATTGGACTCTTTTCATATTTGGGATATGTATGCATATTGTTAGAATTGGATAAATCATACATATACCATGAAGATTAGTATTTTAAATAAATAATAATAAAAATGATTTTTCATGTTTTTGATTTGTACAACAAAATGTGATTTATGATCTTTTTGAGCTTGAATGACTATTTTCATAAAGCATTGCTAAATACAAAATACTTTATGAAAAATATATGATTTGTTTTAAGATGAAAAATAAGATTTTCATGAGATTCATGCTTCACTTTCTATTTTCATGAAAATACCATTTACATAACTTTTGAACACTCATCTTTATGATACAAAATATTTTTGAGCTTTATGGACTATGAGTGCTTGAACTTTTATGTATTTAGTATTATTCATGGAAAACATTTGACTTTGTATTTTTTGAAGGATCTTTAACTAGTTTGTCAAAAATCCATTTAAACTAGTTATCTATTCTTCAAATTGATTCACATGATCCTATTTGTAATCATATGGATAAATTCTTTTATATTTTCAAAATTTATTTGATGCTTCATGATTTGAATATTAGTTTAAATGTTAGCATTTGTCAACACTTGGATTTATACTTATACACATTATGGATCACAAATAAATCTATATATGATTGGGTTTGAATGCTTATTTGTGCCCATTAGGTGTGTTAGTATAGCCTAAGTTTTGATGATTATTACATTTTAAACTTGTATTCCCATTTTGAATTTATGCTATGATCATGTGCTTTCTTTTTCATGTATATATTTGTCTTGCCAAAATATTAAGATATACATGGATACCTCTTGAGTCATTTGCCTTTCATGCAAATCTATATATAGACTCAAATATGTTTTAAGGATATGTATGTATACTTAATGTCTTGTCAAAACATACATATATTTTGTTTTTAATAAAAATTTTGTAATTTTTCAATAAAATTTTTGTGATGGATTTCATGATTTCAAAATTTTAAGGAATATTGTTTTTTTGCTATTTTTCATGATACCATGTTCCACATAACACTAGCACACTCACTTCTTTTTGATATGGACTTTATGGATAGAGTGCTTTTTAGTGCCTTGTGTTTCATTGATATTTCATGAAAAACTTTTGACTTATTCCTTGATTGAAGGATTCCGTACTAGTTGTTAAACACCTTCATTTAACTAGTTCGAATTCTTCATGTGGTAGATTTTAAATGATATATACACTTAAGCTTAATTTTCAATTGGTATCATTGGATATTTTCAATTGGTATCAATATGACCTCTTATTGTGTATACTCATATGTTGTTCTTTCATATATGTATGTATCTACTTAAATTGATATAATTTCTTCATACATATATATATGATAGTTTTTGTGCTTGTTTTACAATTGGTATCTTTTGAAGCACAAAGATTGTTGATGCTAAGCTTAATTAGAATTTCAAATTGGTATCCCATAATAAGCTTGTGCATTGTGTTTTGAATTAGTATCAAAAACTCAAAAAAAAAATTTAAGAAAAATTCAAAATTTTTGATTTGTATTTCCTATATGCAAGGAGAGCTTAACATCTCTCTTACATATAGATTCATGTTGAGTATATTATAAATTGAGGAGCTTGACAACTCTTCTTTATATGATATACGTGTGTAGGGGGAGCTTCACATCTCCTCTTATGCATTACATAATATGTGTTATGTGAGTTAGGGCTTGTCATCCCTTCTTCATGTAATGCATATGTGTAGGGAAGCTAACTTAGCGTCTTCCTCTTCATGAATGTATATCGCATATAAATCTTTTTGTTTCTTGATCTTTTTGTTTTTGACAAAAAGGGGAAAAAACTTGTTTGATTTGATTTTACTTTGAACCCTTTGTTGATGATTGACAAAAGGGGGAAAAGTATTTGAGTATATATGCATGTTTTCATTGCTTAAGGGGGAGTAGTATTTGTCTTCCTTGTTATTTATGCATATATGTTTTTGTTTTGCAAATAGGAGAAAAAGATTTATTTTGTTTTGTCTCCATCATTTGCATACATATTTATGAGCTTCATTGTCATATATTATTATTTATGTCTATGCATGAGTTAAGGGGGAGCTTCTTTGAAGCTTTACTTTAATCCATGCATATATAACCTCATGAGTTTTTGTCATCATCAAAAAGAGGGAGATTTGTTGGCCCAAAGGCCTATCACCCTAGTTTTGATGATGATCAACTCATGAAGTTATGTTTACTAATGATCTTGTGTTTAATTAGTGACAGATTCCTTATCAAGATCTTAGTAGGTGTGGAGCTTCAACAAAGGATAAAATGTCAAGTTGGAAGCTAGCACCGTCGATTCACGAGCCTATGCATCAAGACCACATCTAGAGATGAGCTCGGTGGATTGCATGTGGACCAAGTCAGAAGATGAGAAGACTTCAAGGGAAGACTTCAAGAAGATGAAGACTTGTGTCTAGGTATAAGATTTTTGTTTGTTTTAGTTAAAATGTAAAGGATAGATAGTTGGTGGATTGCTCAAGTTCATATCACACACACACACTCTTGATTTATGTGTTTTCATAAAATATTTTTAGTTTTAGAAAAATACCGTTTTAGTTTTTGGTGTTTCAAATATACATGTGTTTTTAACCAAAACCTTTTTAGAACTCTCGTCCGTCCTGCTGATCTGCTCGACATACTTTTAGTTTTCTAGTCATAACTTTTGATTCCTATATTCAATTAACATGATTTATATTGCATTTTAAAGATGACTTTCAGAGCTACATTTAATATTCAATAATCATCTTCTGATTTAAATGTTAATAATGTCAAATATTGGGTTGAAGTCTGAAAAATAGTTTTCAGTTTCTGATTTGATACCTTTTAGTATTTTATTGATAACTTTCAATTCTGAATTGATATTGATTTGATTTAAGTTGCATTAGAAAGAAGACTTCAATATCTACAAATTCATCCTATATACTTATTCCCATATTCGAACGTTTTAGACCTCAAAACTGTGCTCCAAGTTAACCTATTGCACAGAGGTCGGTCGACCGGGCCGGTCGACCGACGTGCACAAAACTGTGCACGTCTGGCAGTTTTGTGCGGTCGACCGGGCCGGTCGACCGGAACTGAGAGCAGTGCTCTCTGTTCTTCTCGGTCGACGGGCCAGTCGACCGGAGGCTGTAACGGTCAGATTTTTGACCGTTACCGGTCGACCGGGGCGGTCGACCGGCAGCTCTGACAGACCCCAACGGTCAGATTTTTCTGACCTCTATAAAAGGGGGTTTTGTCATTGTTTGAGCCAAGATTTTAGGAGAGCTTTTGTCCAGTTATTTTCATTCTTTTAGCAGAGTTTTCTCCACAAAATAGAGTGCCAATATTTCCTATCAAAAGGGATTTTATCAAGAGAGTGTTTATTGTGATTTCTTGAGTTTTCCATCAAAAGTTCTTTCCTTGATTTCTCACACTACACTTGAACATCCATTGAGCTATTCATCCTATAGGTGTTGTAGTGAGAGTTTTTGTAGGTGATCAAGTGTTTAGATCACCAAGATTTCATCTTGTACTTTGAGGAGACGGGCAAGTGTGCTCGTGGTTGTTTAGGGTTCGGTGCGAACTCTTGTAGCTTGAGGTGCGGCCTCGACGAGCCGGTGGGCTTGTGGTGTGTAAGGGACTTTGGGAGTCCGAGGGCTTGTAGGTGTTGCGACACCAAGGAGAGATCCGGTTGGATCGTGCATAGTGGAAATCCTTCGTGTGTCGAAGGCGGGGATGTAGAGCAAGTGTGCTCGAACCTCGAAACAAACCCTTTGTGTTTGCAATTGCTCACTCTTGCTCTCTTACTCTTTTTGTCTCTATTATATATTGCATTACTTACATTGTATTTACTTTACATACTTGATATACCCTTGTGCATATTTGATATATACTTGCGTGGGATTGTTGCTAACACTTGTATTCAACCAAGAGAGCCAACGCGGTACCTCAACCCATTCAAGGGAAATCTAGAGGAGTTTGTCCAGAGCCTCGCAAGGGAATTCGGCAACACTCTTGTGTTATACATAAGTGTTTAATTAAAAGAAGTTTTATTTGGTCAACTTAGTTTTAATTCCGCATTATTTGTTCATAAGTGACCATTAGATTAGCCATCACCTATTCACCCCCCTCTAGGTGATCTTACATTAATGCATATTGAGCCCTAGCATTGGCCTCATAGTCCTTGGTGATGTACTCGGACCATGATCTCTCATCGGTGAGAGGTTCTATAAATTCTTTGGTTATGGCCCTAGCTACCCTAACTCCTAGGGACTTAAGGAAAAGGTTCATCTTGACCTTCCAAATAGGGAAGTTCAAGCCATCAAATTTGGGTGGGGACTTGATGCTAGAAAAATCAATTGAAGTCATGGATAATGAATAAGATGCACAACAAATGAAGAATGCAACAAATGATATAGCCAAAAATAAGGATCTCCCTAAGGTGGTTAAACCAAATAGTAGGGTTAGGCTCTGATACCAATTGAAATCACCTAGAGGGGGGTGAATAGGTGATGGCTATATGAAATATGACAATAATGCGGAATTTAAATCTACTTAAAACAATAAGCTCAAATTAGAATGCTTGCAAGATATAAAGCAATAAGTAAAGCAATAATAAAGAGATTGAGTTTAGAGAAATTTGAGCAAACGCAAACACGAGGATATATTTCCGAGGTTCGAGCCACGCTCTACGTCCCCGCCTTCACACTTGAAGGATTTCCACTATTGTTGATCCCAGGATCTCCAATACAAGGACACACTTGTCCTATCTCTCGTGATGCCGCAACACCACTTGGAGCACACTAGCTCGCTTGAGGCCGATGCCTCTACAACTTCGCTCAAGAAGAAAATTGATCACACTTGATCATAAAAAGCTCACTTAGCACAATCCTATAACCAATATGTAGAGATAGTACTTGGGATTGTGAAGTGCAAAATGACTAGAGTGAAGTAGAGGGATTTGCTTCAAGTAGGTGTTTGGAAATTTTGGCTTTGATGAAAATCTTTTCTAAAATGAAAGGCTTTTGAAAACTTATAAATCTTGTAAAAATTGTTTGTGAAATTGTTGTCTTATCATGTTGAAATGACCCACTATTTATAGTGGATGAAAGACAGGGTAAACAGCTAGAGAAATTCGTTGGGTGAGATCCCAACAAAATCTGTCAGAAAATAGAGCTGTTGGAGTCTGTCAGACTTTCTGACAACTACCGGTCGACCGGGACGGCCGACCGCCAACGGTCTATTTCTGACCGTTGGGGGAAAACGGTCGGCCGACTCGGTCGACCGAAATAAACAGAGAGCACTGACAAGTGCCCTGTCGACCCGAGCGGTTGGCCGACGTGCACACATGCACAGCCGTGCACGTCGGTCGACTGGGTCGGTCGACCAGACTCTGTCAGATCTGTTTAAACAGAGTCTGGATAGAAAGAAAAAGGAAAATTTTGATTCAAACATTTTGGTTTAAGGATATGTAAATAAGATTCTAGACCTAATAAAATTAAGAGTATGATCATAGATCAACACTCAAACATGTTAGATCATTTTTGGTGAAAATCCTTTTTGATAAAATGTTTTTCTAAAAACGGTTTTTCCAAAACATGGTATTTCTAAAAAACTAAGTTAGAAATTCTGATATAAAAATTCTTTTGAAGCCATGAAACAATACTAAGTGTGTGTGAGTGACAATCCCAAATATTCTACCTCTATCATCTAGGTTTTGACAAAATATCTAAAAATAAAAGTAAATTACAAATCTTGAATTCTTTTCTTCAATGTTTTGATCCCGAAGCTTTTCTACCGTGCAAGGCTTGGGAATGCAAATCTTTAGCGGCGTCCAAATTTGTGAGTCTTGATTGTGGAGCCGTCAAATCAACTTGTTTTTAAACCTGAAATTCTTTTAAACAAGATTGTTAAACACATACTAAATATGGTTTGTTATCATCAAAATATCAGACTAATGGCCTTTGGGCCAACAGGAAGGTGACAAGATAATACAAGTAATTACTTCTCTTTCTTCTTTCCATTTACTAGTTGTTTTCATTTGCTTTCATTTGCTTTTACATTCTTGCTTTAGTGTAACTCCTTCTCTTTATCTCTTTTCTTTTGTTGTTCTTTTCTTCTCCATGTGTAACTAACCCCTCCATTGCATGGCTAACTAACTACTAACCCACTAATCTTTAACTACTTGATTGATAACCTGCATGAGTCAATAGTGTCAAACAAGCCTTGTGCAAACGAGAGCTATGGCATCTTAAGACGAGGGTTCTAACTCTAACTTACGTACAAGTATTTACCTTCTTATATTTCATACTTAAATGGTTTCTGTGATGATCTATGGGTTTTGTATTTTACTTGTTGTTGTAAGCTAGAGACTTTCCTTTTAACTTTGCCGATACCGTTAGTGCACTCGTGTCTTCCCGTATTCTCGCCTTCTAATGGATCTTGATATGGGAATGTCCGAGTTTTTGCCGTGTAAAGCAAAGTTATAGGAAGAACTTTCACTCGATTTCCACGTGAATAGTTCCATTGCATAAGGGGTAAGCTTGCCTATGATCCATCGTGAGGCACATCTTCAAAAAGTTAGGGATTAGTGGGAGCAATTAGTAGAAAGTTAGCCATGCGTTTTTACCATTAAGAAAAACTCACTTTTACAAATCACCAAACATTTTCCAACAATTCTTGAAACAACTTGTTTTCACTTTTCAATTCTTTATTTGGAAACAAAGAACATTCTCTTTTCTTGAACATAAAAGCCGCATCAAGCTTCCATCGCTCTCCCTCCTTGTGGCCACGACCCGTATAGCCACTTCGCTACTACGGAAGAATCACAAAAGCAGTAACTTCGACCCACTCCCTTTCTACTTTTCTTGTGCTTGCTTTTTTGCCGATCAATTTTGGCGCCGTTGCCGGGGAGGGAACGGCTTTATTGTTCACTACTAAAGATTGTTCTTTGTTTTTGTGTGTAGGAGAAGTACCAAGGAGCTCACTATCACGGGAAGCGAAAGAGGTGGCCAAGGACATTGCGCGAGGATTCATTTGCCCTCGGAAAAATTCGTGTAAAAGCGAGTTTTTCCGATTGAAGTACTAACAAACTCGTTTGAAAGGTTGCCGAACGCTGCTAAAAAAAAATTGCTTTCTAAATTTTTTAGTTTCTTTGGATGCTTCACCATATGCATGTGTAATAAATTCAACAGAAATTCACTTGTTGCTTAATTGAAATTTGGATCAGACTTTTGCATTTAGTCACGTGTCTATTTCAATTCATTTCAATTTCTGTTGAAGAGTGCTGGAGACAAGGTACGTGTGCATTCATATAGAATAGGACCAACATTTTGAAGTGATTTACCGCTTTGAGTGTTACCTTGTTGTGAATAAACTGTACACTTGCACAATTGACTTTAAGGGCAAAACCCAAATAAACAAGATAAGGTGGGGATTTTATCACCCTTCCTTAGCCCAAAAATCATCTCCAAGTGCACTCACACTTTCCCAAGCCTTAACTAAAAATCAATAGACGTTGGCCCTAGGGACATCTCGGACTCACTAAGAGATTAACCGAGGTTGGAAATTGTAAGAACTATACTCTTGCAAAATCGGTGTTTAAGGAAAGTGGATTGAGAGGTTAAGCCTCGAAAGCTCCGTGGTTTGGCGTAATTAGGCCCGTGGCTCCGCCCGGATACCTCCCCCCGAGCTTTGCCCTTTCCTGGCCGATTAGCTTGTAGTCGAGTTCCTGCAACAACCTTCCCCGGAGAATCGACCAGTTAGGAGTCGTCTAGGTCCAGGTACCTTAGACTAAGGCTTGTGGTTGTTTTTCTTTCTTTGTTTGTTTTTAGTTCTTTTTTGATTGTTTGTTGTCTTCACGTTGTTTGTGGTGTGCTGCATGCAAGAGTGGGTGAGAGATCTGTCAACTTTCAGATTAACAAGAAACACTTCTCTACCCTTGCATCCAGAACCGGTGATGGCGTCATTTCAGGATAGATTTTACCCGATCAGAACTTCACTTCCATCTTACATAAAACTTCCTGAAGCAAACGACAATAATTTCGAGTTGAAGCCCCAATTCATTAACACTCTTCCCAAATTTCATGGTTTAGAATCGGAGGACGCATACTTCTTTGTTAGGAAATTTGAAGAAGTATGCCTCATGATGCGTATACCCCAGTTAGGAGACGATGCCGTTAGGTTACGTTTCATCCCTTTTTCCCTAAAGGACCTAGCTAAGAAATGGTTGTACAGTTTGGCAGCAGATTCAGTCACGACGTGGGATGATTTCGTTAAGGCCTTCTTGAAGAAATTCTACCCAATTCACAAAACTGCCCTCATTAGGAAGAACATCATGCAGTTTAGGCAGGAACCGAGCGAACCATTTTGGACATACTTTGAGCGATTCAAAGATCTCCTAACTCAGTGCCCTCATCATGGCGTGGAGAAATGGCGTCAGTGCCAGATTCTCTACGATGGTCTAGACTATCAAACGAAAACCCTTTTAGAGACCATGTGTCAGGGAGGGTTCTTGCAGAAGGATGAGAATCAGGGTTGGGATTTATTTGAGGATTTAGCTGAGAAAACCCTGCAATGGGAGCCAGCCTCGGAAAAACCTAGGAATTCACAATCTATAGCTTCAAGAGGAGGGCTCCTATCTCTAGAAACATCCATAGCTGCCGAGGCTAAGATTGCTACCCTAATGAGAAGGATAGAGGCTCTGGAAACAAAAGAGCCTACCAGTGTCAACCAGATCAACCCACCACCAATTCACAATCCGGGTTGTTCATATTGTCAGGCACCAAACCATGTCTATGAAGAGTGCCCTGTTTTCCATGCCCAGCAAGTGCCACCGGAACACATGAACGCGGCTTACTCACGGCGGCCGCCTCACAACCCCTACTCACAGACCTACAATCCCGGCTGGAGAAATCACCCCAATTTCTCCTAGGCCCAAAACAATACTCCCAGGCCTAATTTTTCCAACAACTTTCACCATCTTTCTCCTCCACCAACTTTTCCCAGTCAAGCCCCAGCTTCCTCCTCCCAAGGCTCACCAATGGAAAAGAAAATCAGTAAATTGGAGGAGAGCATAGAGGCTTTCATAAAGTCCCAAACCGCTTTTATGCAAAACCAGGGACAAACTCTGAACAGTCATTCACAGGCCATATCGAGGTTGGAAATGCAGATGAGCCAGTTAGCTAGCTCCCTAAGTGAAAGACCTAAAGGTACTTTGCCTAGTCAGCCGCTAGTTAACCCAAAAACCTCCAACCAAGCATATGAAATTCAGGATCCATCAATTAACCAATGTAATGCTGTTCACACACTGCGATCTCTGGAAAGAAGGTAGACAACCAGGTTTACCAACAGAAAAGTCCAGTCCATCCCGATCCCACTCTGCCTCTACCTCTGCTAGTTCCTCCCAATCCACTCCACAAACATCTGACGAGGACAAAGCTGCTGAACCAGTTCATAAGCCTGTAGCACCCTTTCCCAATAGGCTTAGGAACAACAATAAAAATATGCACATGGAGAAAATGCTAGAGATGTTCAACCAGGTCAAATTGAATGTGCCACTTCTTGACGCTATCCAACAAGTCCCGGCTTATGCCAAATTTCTTAAGGATATGTGTATAAAGAAGAGAAAGACCAATGTGCCCAAGAAAGTGTTCTTGGCCACTAATATAAGCGAGATTCTGTCTGGTCCCATTCCGGTGAAATACAAGGATCCCGGATGTCCCACCATTTCCTGCACCATAGGACAGACCGAAATCAGTAGAGCGCTTCTTGACCTGGGAGCAAGTATCAACTTGCTACCTCTCTCAGTATACCAGCAACTTGGGTTGGGTGAGCTAAGCCCAACTCGAGTCACCATTCAGCTAGCTGACCGATCTGTGAAGATCCCTAAGGGGGAAATCACAGACGTCCTCATCCGGGTCGGGGATTTCATTTACCCCGTTGACTTCATTGTGCTTGAGACCCAACCTGTGTCCAATCTTAGGTCTCAAACTCCCGTCATCTTAGGGCGCCCATTCCTTGCTACAGCCAATGCCATAATCAACTGTAGGAACGGGTCCATGCGATTGACTTTTGGAGACATGACGAAGGAAGTCAATGTCTTCAATCTTGGAAGATAACCTAGGGATGTTAATGATCAGACGTTTGAGGTTAATTCTATTGAAAACCTGACCAGTGAGCATGAGGAAAGTATGGAGACAGAAACTGAGGCAGAGTTTGATCTGGAGGCTGAGGATTTTAATCTAGAGCAGATCGTAGATTCAGTAGTGGATTGGGCATCAAACCCCAGTGTACCCCATCCTAGGATTGAAAGCCCAGAGATTGCCTCCAATGAAGAAACACCTTCCCTAGAGCTAAAAGCCTTGCCTGAACATCTCAAGTACGCCTACCTGGGCGGAAAGGACACCTTGCCAGTCATCATAGCATCACACCTGACTAAGCAACAAGAGGACAGCTTAATGTCTATTCTGAAAAGACATAGGGAAGCCATTGGATGGACGATGAAGGACATCAAAGGAATAAGTCCAGCCATAGTACAATACAGAATCCATTTAGTCGATGAAGCAACCCCTAGGAGGGACCCACAACGCAGGCTTAACCCTCTCATGCAAGAGGCAGTTAAGGCTGAAATTCTGAAACTATTAGATAATGGGATAATTTATCCCATTTTTGATAGTCAATGGGTTAGCCCTGTTCATGCGGTCCCAAAGAAGTCTGGCTTTACGGTGGTAGAAAATGAGGAAAAAGAGTTGGTACAAACAAGACTGCCTACCAAGGTTCGTGTTTGTATCGACTACAGGAAGTTGAATGCAGCTACCCGTAAAGACCCACTTCCCGCTACCCTTCATCGACCAAATGCTTGAGCATTTGGCTGGACATGAGTACTACTGCTTTCTAGATGGGTACTCGGGATACAATCAGATCCCCATTGCTGCAGAAGACCAGGAAAAGACGACGTTCACCTGCCCGTTCGGAACCTTTGCTTATCGGCGCATGCCTTTTGGATTGTGCAATGCTCCCGCAACGTTCCAACGGTGCATGCTTAGTTTGTTCTCTGACATGGTGGAACGTTTTCTTGAGATTTTCATGGACGACTTCTCCATCTACGGAGATTCATTTGATCAGTATCTTCATCACTTAGAGTTAGTGCTACAAAGATGCATTGAGAAGAACCTAACTCTAAACTGGGAAAAATGTCACTTTATGGTGAGACAGGGGATTGTCTTGGGCCATGAGATTTCGAGGAGAGCATAGAAGTAGATAAGGCTAAGGTAGAAGTGATTGCTAAACTTTCACCACCCAAAGCATCAAGGATATTAGATCCTTTCTAGGGCATGCTGGGTTCTACCGACGGTTCATTAGGGATTTAGCAAAATCGCTAGGCCCTTGACCAACCTGCTCGCTAAGGACGTGCCCTTTGATTTCAACGATGAGTGTTTTAAATCATGGGGGAAGCTTAAGCAAGAACTTATCTCTGCGCCTATCATTTCTGCTCCTAATTGGACCCAGCCGTTTGAAATCATGTGTGATGCATCTGATTTTGCTATTGGCGCTGTTCTAGGACAGCGCATCGACAATAGGCAGCACGTGATTTATTACTCGAGTAGGACTTTGAATGACGTCCAATAGAACTATACAATGACTGAGAAGGAATTCTTGGCCGTTGTCTTTGCGTTAGAAAAGTTCCGGCCCTACTTGTTAGGTTCGAAGACGGTAATTTTTACGGATCACTCGGCTCTAAATTCCTCATGACAAGAAGGAAGCAAAAGCCCGACTGATTTGGTGGATCCTTTTGCTTCAAGAATTTGACTTAGACATCCGGGATAAAAGAGGTGAAAATGTGGTTGCTGATCATCTCTCACGAATTCCAAATGCACCAACCATCCAAGCTCCGATCAACGAGGATTTCCCAGACGAGCACATCCTAGCCATTCGTAAGGAACCCTGGTATGCTGACATCATTAATTACCTGACCACGGGACAATTACCCGCTGACTGGACAAAGCAAGACCAATACCGCTTCTTTGCCCAAGTACGGTACTTCTTCTGGAAGAACCGTATCTTTTTAAGTATTGTCCCGACCAAATAATTAGACGATGCATACCTGAGGAGGAACAAGGAGTGTGCTCAGCTTTTGCTATGACCTTGCATGCGGAGGACACTTCAGTCCCAGCAAGACTGCAGAAAAGGTTCTACAAAGTGGGTTCTACTGGCCCACTTCTTTCAAAGACTCATATCATTTTTGCAAGTCATGCGCAAATTGTCAGAAAATTGGGAAGATTTCAAGAAGAGACATGATGCCCCTAAACCCGATCCTTGAAGTGGAAATTTTTGATGTTTGGGGTATTGATTTCATGGGGCCATTTCCCAGTTCCTTCGGCAACCAATTCATTTTGGTTGCTGTAGATTATGTCTCTAAGTTGGTAGAAGTTGTGCCAACTAAGACGAATGACAACAAAGTGGTTGTCAAATTTCTTAAAGAGAACATCTTCTCCCGATTTGGCACCCCCAGAGCAATAATTAGTGATAATGGATCACATTTCTGTAACAGAGTTTTTGAAACTCTGATGCGAAAATATTCCATCAATCACAAGTTATCCACTCCGTATCATCCCCAGACAAATGGACAGGTCGAAGTCACCAACCGACAGATCAAGCTCATTCTGGAAAAGACTGTCGGACAAAACCGAAAGGATTGGTCGGTTAAGCTCAAAGATGCATTGTGGGCTTACCGCACTGCTTTTAAGACAGTTCTGGGATGTCTCCTTATAGAATCGTGTTTGAAAAAGCCTGTCATCTGCCAGTAGAGTTAGAACACCGGGCCCTCTGGGCAATTAAGCAACTCAACTTTGATCTGACCAAGGCCGGTGAACTTAGGAAACTGCAGATTTTAGAATTAGAGGAGATACAGAATGAAGCCTATGAGAATGCCCGAATCACCATGAGCAGAACTAATTTTTTCATGACCAAATCATAACCGGAAAACTTTGCACCGGGAGATAGGGTTCTGTTATATAAACTCTAGGCTTCATATTTTCGCGGGGAAGCTGAAAACTCGTTGGTCAGGACGTTCATTGTGCACACTGTTTTCCCACACGGTGCTGTGCTTATTGCTGACCCTAAGAACAACTCGGAATTCAAAGTCAATGGGCAAAGACTGAAGCCCTTCTTGACCACTGAGCCCATGACTCCGGATGATAGTGTGCTGACTCTTTTTGCCCCATCATACACCTAACCACAACAAATAAAAAAACAAAAAACAAATAAAAAAACACTTGTTTATATGCTTACCCCTTCTACATTTTTTTTAGCCTATTCGCACTTGGCCGGCCCGGGTCCACGAAGACGGTGACTTCATTTCTTCCTCCTATTTATTGCGTTCGCATTTTCATATGCATTCATTGAGGACAATGCATTAGATAGGTGTAGGGGGGTGCTAACACTTTTCTTTTTTTTTATTCTTCTTTCTTCTTTCCCAAAAAAAAATTAAAAAAAAAAAATCTCTAGATTGAAAAAAATTTCATACTCTTTGTAAACATAGCAAAAGATTGTAGGAATTACGGGAACCTTATTAATGAATTTTTATTTTTGCCTAAGTAAACAAGAAAGAGTGGTTTGACTAAAAAGTTGGGAGGGATAAGGAAAATAACTCATACCGTTTATTTAGCCTTAGTAGAATATGCATAACCCACACACACATGCTTGGGATTTAGAGACACAACTCTGAAAAAAAAAAAAAAAAGAAAAAGAAAAAGCTGGATAATTGTGCCTCAAGAAGCATGATTACTCACGCTAAAAAAAAAATCCTATATACAATAATAAATCTTGATTTCGTGGCCTACTCCACTTGCATATTTGACCTGAAGGGTGTTTTTCCACCTGGTGCCCTAAGACCATCTGGTTTGGGAGTCATCGGTTTGATATGTGTTACATACGTAAAGTAGAAAGCCTAATGGAACCAAGAATAATAAGTAAATATTAATAAAATTAAATGATATTTAAAGTTGAGTTGAAAAATCCCAAGCACATCACACTTACAAATTATGCATATCTATCTAAAGCAAAATAAAAGAATGAGTTAGAAGTACAAGATCCTTTCTAAATTTAAAGAAAAACCATAGTATCTTCATTTATGAAGGCTAAAATATAAGAGGACTTATGAGGGTTAAACCTAATTCTTATATCATTCGGTCATTTTTACTTAGATGATTGAAAGTTCTTTTTAATAAATAAATATATATATATATATATATAATATATATATATATATTATCTTTCTAATACCTAAACTTCTTTTCTTTACTTATTGGATTTTGTGGGTGCAATCCGCTGAAAACCCTCAGGAGACAACACTCTCCTCCTCTAGGGGAAACCTAGAGGTTTAAAGGCTTGTTGCACATGCTCAGTGCAATCGCGTCACCTGCGAAAGTGGTATAATAATTTTCTTATTTTTGTTTTGCTCGGGACGAGCAAAAAGATAAGTGTGGGGGTGTGATTGGTCTCTAATTTTGCATAATTTTCATCATATTCTCATATTTATTTCATGTAAAATTCTGCTAATAAAACCTTGCTTGCTTGATCCTAGGTCCATGGTGTGCAAATGAAGAGAAGACCTAAATCACCATTTAATTGGTGATTAAAAGCCTACAAGTAGCCATTGACTTTAGATTGAAGATTTTGTCAGCCCAGGACATCAAATCGCAAATCCAGGAGTTCAGGTGGACAGAAGACAGACTGGGCAGCATGCTGCCCAAAACTGGGCGCGCGCCGCCCAGCCAGGGCCGCGGAAACGCGGCCCAAGCCGCGTTTCCGCGGCAGTTTGGGCGCGCGCGCGCGCTTGATTTTTAGGCCACGTGCTTCTCACGTGGCCCCCTCTGCCCTGGTGTCTATAAAAACCCCCCAGGGGTCTTCAGTTGAAGCAGATCCAGAGTTAGAGCAAGTTTTTATAATCTTGTTTTTAGTTTGTAGTTGTTGTTCTTCTTCTTCTAGTTCTAACTTTAGCCATTAGAGTGAAAGAGAGAGAGTGTGTACAAGTTGTATTGGAAGGTGACAAGATAATACAAGTAATTACTTCTCTTTCTTCTTTCCATTTACTAGTTGTTTTCATTTGCTTTCATTTGCTTTTACATTCTTGCTTTAGTGTAACTCCTTCTCTTTATCTCTTTTCTTTTGTTGTTCTTTTCTTCCATCCTGTGTAACTAACCCCTCCATTGCATGGCTAACTAACTACTAACCCACTAATCTTTAACTACTTGATTGATAACCCGCATGAGTCAATAGTGTCAAACAGCCTTGTGCAAACGAGAGCTATGGCATCTTAAGACGAGGGTTCTAACTCTAACTTACCTACAAGTATTTACCTTCTTATATTTCATACTTAAATGGTTTCTTTGATGATCTATGGGTTTTGTATTTTACTTGTTGTTGTAAGCTAGAGACTTTCCTTTTAACTTTGCCGATACCATTAGTGCACTCGTGTCTTCCTGTATTCTCGCCTTCTAATGGATCTTGATATGGGAATGTCGAGTTTTTACCGTGTAAAGCAAAGTTATAGGAAGAACTTTCACTCGATTTCCACGTGAATAGTTGCATTGCATAAGGGGTAAGCTTGCCTATGATCCATCGTGAGGCACATCTTCAAAAAGTTAGGGATTAGTGGGAGCAATTAGTAGAAAGTTAGCCATGCGTTTTTACCATTAAGAAAAACTCACTTTTACAACCACCAAAGCATTTCCAACAATTCTTGAAACAACTTGTTTTCACTTTTCAATTCTTAATTTGGAAACAAAGAACATTCTCTTTTCTTGAACATAAAAGCCGCATCAAGCTTCCATCGCTCTCCCTCCTTGTGGATACGACCCGTATAGCCACTTCGCTACTACGGAAGAATCGCAAAAGCAGTAACTTCGATCCACTCCCTTTCTACTTTTCTTGTGCTTGCTTTTTGCCGATCACTAATCTGCAATTCAACGAAGATGGTCTTGTCATTAGTAATCGCAAAGGATTAACTCTAAAAAATAATATGAATGTGTGCCCCACAAGGTAGTGTCACATCTTCTGAATGACGAAGACTAAGGCTAAGTATTCCTTCTCGATCGGATTGTAACGGTGCTCCGCCCTAATCATTGTTCTACTCAAATAGTAAATTGTTTGTTCATGATTTTGATCATTGTTTTGAGCTAGCAAAGATCCCAGAAAATGATTCATAGCTCGAAGATAGAACAAGAAAAGTTTTCCTGATACTGGAGCTACCAGAACGGGAGGGTGTGTAAGATACTCCTTGATCTCTTTGAATGCTTGTTGGCAAGCACTGTCCCAACAAATGAGACTCCCTTCTTTATTAGTTTAGTGAAGGGTTGGCAGTTTCCTGAAAGATTCATATAAATCTCCGGATATAAGCCAATCGTCCCTGTAAGCCTCTGAGTTCTTTAAGATTTCTTGGAGGTTGCATCTCTTAGATGGAAGGACTTTCTCCGAATCCAAGTGAATTCCTTTGGATGTAACAATAAATCTCAGGAATTGGCCACTGACTACCCCCAGGAATGACTTAGTTGGATTCATTTTCAAATGGTGAGCTTGCATGATGTCGAACACTCTTTTTAGAGTTGTGAGATGATCGCCTTTTTTGTGGCTTTTCACAGTGAATTGTCGACTTAGCATTCTACGGTCTTTTGTATATGCTCATGGAAGATCGCACTCATGGCGCGTTGATAAGTTGCACCAGTATTCTTCAAGCCAAAGAGAATTACTACGTACTAATATACTCTTAAGGGCGTCCTGAAAGATGTGCGCCTTTCATCTTCAGGGTACATTTTTATTTGATAATACCCTGAGAAGCCATTCATGAAAGACATTCTCTCAAAATCACATGTATTATTAATTTTGACATCTGTGATCGGAAGAGGGAATTCATCTTTTGGACAAGCGGCATTTAGATCGATGTAGTCAATGCAAATTCGAATCTTTCTCTTTTTTTTTGGGAACGGAAACTATATTGGCCACCCAATCAAAATGTTTCTCTTTCCTGACGAAACAAGAGTCTCTGAGCTTCTTGACTTCTTATTCGATTGCCTCCATGTTCTCAGAACGGAACTGTCATTATTGTTGTTTGATTGGCTTGGTGTCCGGGTTGATGTTGAGGCAATGCATAACAATCTGGAAATCGAGCCCAGGCATGTCCTCATAATTCCAAGCAAAGACATCTTTATACTCTCGTATAAGATATATTAAGTCTTCTTTCTCGGAAGATGACAAGCTCTCGCTTATGAAAATGGGCTTGGGGTTAGCCTCATCTCCAAGATTTATCTGATTTCTTTTATTCTCAGTGGGTGGTTCGCGTTGTTCAAAGAGTACATCCCAAAGAGTATTTAAGTGTTTAATCGATTGATCAGAGTTCGACTGGATCAATTCTTCAGATTTAAAAGTATCTTCTTCATCATCTTCTAAGTGGCTGGCTGATACCATATTCACTGAGAGACTTTCGAAGATAATATCGACACTGACGTCTGAGTCTCACGATGATGTTGCTAATGAGCTATCATGATAGACCGCTTTTTCAGATTCAGAATCTTTCGAGACTGTCATAGATACATAACTGAGTCCTCTTCGGGTCTTTGCCTTTCGGTACAAATGAACGAAGTAATGCTCGCTTTTCTTTGCCAAAGTTAAAGCCCGATCTTTTCGTAAAATTATACCTCATTCTTTTCATCATGTAACGTGACTTTTGTTCATAATGGAAGACTCAGAATTACCCCCTAAGCTTTCATAAGTTATGGGCTTAGACTCGATTCTTCCAAATTGAATTGGCTTTTGACCCTCCCGCTTGGCTAGTACTTCAAAGAGAACTTTGCGTGCGTCTTTGATCTTTTCGTGTACTATAAGGAATGACTTTATTGGTGCACGCAATGATGTCAGGGCATTCATTACTGACCAAGGGTCATTGTCTATGTCAGTACTAGTGTCTGATGGTAAAAAATCAAAATCATATGCAGAAAAGTAAGCCAAATCTAAATTTTCATTGATAAACCACTCGCTTTCAATACTAGCGGTGGTATTAAAATCGAGCTTATCAATGCTCATTATAAGGAGATTTATTTCCTAGAGACATTCTTCTTCTTCTGGCTTTGTATCTGCTGAGTCTGTTCTTCTGGGTACGGATTCTCATCAGTCTCAAGAGAATCTTGATAGAGGAGGGAATCTATGAAGTAATTCTCAATTCCCTTAAACAGATGCCTTTTGACAATCAACATTCTCACTTTTCCCTCTTTATCAACGTAGTTCATCACTTATGAAGAGTAGATGGGACGATGGAGTTGCGATGAATTCAAGGTCATCCTAGCAGCAAGTTATACGAGGTGTCAGCGTCAATGACATAATATGTCACCTCAGATTTTAGTCCCCAATTTGATATCTGAGCTTAATTTTCCCCATCGGGAATATACTATTGGTGTTGAAGTCATGATGGTTATCTGAGTGGTGATTAATCAGTGGGTGGGGATCCCCAAATATTGCATGACCTTGCGGGGCATAATGCTCAATGCGGATCCCGGATCAACCTGAATATGAGTCACTTCAGATGATCCAATGCACCCTGTATAATACAGGGGTCCATTATGTTTCTCTTTAATTTGCATGTCTTCTGGGGTGAAGGTGATACAGAAAAATTGTTTCGAGGTGTGTTGGCAATGGTTGTCGTCTTTCTCTCTGCATATAGCCAGAATCTGGGCCATGAAAATCTCTGCATCTGCTAATGCTTCTCTTAAAGCATCCCTTATAGACTTGGATAGCCTCAGGAGTTTGTAAAGGGTGATTCGAGTAGGGATGTTGGCTAGCTGAACCAAAACATCAAAATAAAAGGGAGTTGATGGTCTCACTCTGCCTTTCTAGAGAGCTTTAACATAACGAAGCTCTTTCTGTTTTTCCACGGATGGCTTTGTAGACTGCTTGATTGTTACTTCAGCTAGTTGGGAGGAGTCTACCATCGGCTTGTCGTACTGTTTCAAGTACTGCTTGCCAGATCGGGTCTTCGATACGAGAGGTGCACCTGTGTTAGCAGCAAAGGCAGACTTCTCTTCTCCTGAACTGGTGAGAAGCAACATCCTCCTCATTTTCTCTGGTAAAGATTCCCACCACATTGCTGGAGGACGCTTTGGCCTTACCTTTGGACTTCCTTTTTGTAACAGTCGTCCACTGCTGGCTTTCGACAATGTCAGGATTGACCCACATTGTCTCTCCTCGAGGAGTGGGAACATGAACAAGTCCTTTCTCCTTCTGCTTATGAGAATCAGTGTTGACCACTCTTAGTTCTGCTTTCGGGATGAGAACCACTCCGGTTGGTGCTAGCGGGAGATCCCGACCGAATTGAATAGATGATATAGCTGTCATGTTGGCAGACACTTTCTTCTGCTCTGGCCGGAGCTTAAGTACCTATGCGTCGATCAGAGCCTGAAGAACATCTTTAAAGATGTAGCAATTCTTTGTAGGGTGTCCCAGCGTCCTATGATATAAACAGTAGTTAGGATTATCAGTCTTCCCTGTCTCTTCAGGACATCTGATCTCTGGCAATTTGAGTTTGTTACTTTTTTGGAGTAACTTAAACAGAGAGATCACGTACTCATCCTTGAAGGAGTATAGTTTATTAGCACGTGCTTGGCCAGGAGTCCCATCCCCTCTGGCTGATTGGGGCTTCGAAGGTGACTTGACCTCTGTTGCTAGAGTATCTCTTCTACTTGGTAGAGAAGATAACTCTGCGCGCACCGTGTTGGTTTGTCGGGTTTAGTTTGCTATCTTTTCCTCAGCCCTAACCAAGCGATAATTTCTTCTGCATGTTATCCTTGTAACACCAACTGCTTTCAAGTGCGACATTCTGTCACTCTCATTTGAGTGAGTAGGGTAATTTGCATATTATGGTGATACATCTCAATCGGTGTAGACTGGCTCAAGCCGCTGTGACAACACAGTGCCATGCTTTGAAATTTTTTGACGAAAGTCTTAATACTTTCCTTTCTTTTGCTTGGCTGCAAGGAGAGTTGGCACTGAAATTTCTGTAACGTCTTCAAAGAAACGAGCCAAAAATAACTTCTTAAGGTCAGGCCATGTCTTAATTGAGCTAGCAGAAAGTTTCATGAACCATTCAAAGGCGACCCCCTTAAGAGTGCCAATGAATAAACGAGCCATAACAACATCGTTTACTACTATATTCCCTATTTGGGACTTAAAGTAGTATATGTGCTGGTTCAGTGACCCTTTATAGTCGAAAGTATGGAGGGTCGGTGCCTTGAACTTGGGAGGATAAGGATACGTATCCCATTTTGCTGGGTATGGCCAGATTATCCCCTCTTCTTAGAGGCCGCCTCGGTTTGCTAAGGCTTCAAGACGTTACTCCAATTTACTCATCTTCTTGAAATGACTACTTCTATTTTTTGAGTTATCCTCCTCTTAAGATGAAGATTTGGGTGGTTCAGAATTAGAATGCTCTTCACTCTCAGTGTTTGCTGAAGGTTAGCTCTCCCCTTCCTTCTGTTTGCCCTTGAACTTCTTGGAAGGAGTTCTGCCTTTTGATTTTTTGCTCCTTCAGCAGTTGTAAAAGCATCTGCTTAAGGACATTGATAGATACTTATTAAGCAAGAATTATATTGAGTTGTTCCCTTTAAACTCAGTTATATTCTTCAAATTTCCTGGCCACTTCTTCAAGAGTGCCTGCTATATAAGCAAAGGTTGTTGTCTCCGAACTAGAATTTGAAGACTGGGATTCGACGATGGCAGAGTGCTCATCATTCACCTCAATTCTCTTGGCCAACAGATTGTAGTTGACAGGAGCAATTGTTCCTATACGAGTCCGAGTGTGTCGGTAAACCCCTTCAGGTTCGACAAGTATATCCTTCAAAGCTGAAGATCGGTCAACATCTGACTCCTCTGAACTGATAGCCAGTTGCTTCCCTTTGGACTCTCTTAGTGTGGAACTTGGCCCCACCATGTTTGCAGTCACTTCTGGATATTCGATGTCAGAGAATGACTTCTTCTACCGGGATCGTCATCTATTGGCCGAATTTGAAACCACTGATAATTGGCTAAAATTTGAGGGCTTGGTTATCTGAAAGTTGCAATGGCAATTAAAAAGCACTGCTGAAATGTACCGCTCGCAGTGACATTGAGGAGTAATTTGTGGACACTCCTCTTCCTTGTCAGGTAGTACCTCTGGTTCGTTGCAAGAACATCTGAGAAACTAGCCTCAAATACGTGGGGGTGAGGGCTTTTTGTCTCTATATGTCTCAAAGACATTCCATTCTGAATGTGGGTCTCGCGTTTCTTTGTTGAAACGCGGACCTCGTATGGTGTTAAAACGCGGACCTTCAGCGTTGGTAGAGTTAGCCTCAGAACGCGGGTCTCGTGTTTAGAATTAGAAATGTGGGAGTAGCGGTCTGAAATAGGAAGAACGCGGGTCACGCATTTTGGGGCAGGCAGAACGCGGGTCTCGCGCTGGACATGGACTCGCATTTGGATGCTGAGATTCATGGTTGAAGAACGCGAGACTCACATTTTGGAATAGAAATGCGGTCCTCGCGTTGCTTGAGAGAAACGCGGGTATAAACCTCGCGTTCTGAATCTGCAGAACAGATTACATCTGCAGAATTTTTGAGTTATTGTCAACAAGCATGACGCCTTCATTGATATTCAGCATTCTAGTTGAGTTGCAAGGGTTGTTGGGAATCCTCAGTAACCTGAAATTACAGAGTTCAGAGAGGAGAGAGATGGTGGAATTGATCTTCACTATTGTTTTGATCGTGTATCGACGCATTAGCCCTGCTGGTCTCCTGAGAGATATTAACGCGGACTGCATGGGCTACACGAGAGGTTTTCAGAACCTCGTTAGAAGTGACACCGCTTGCATTATGAGCAGAAGTGCGGGCCACTTTGGAAGAAATCTCCAAAGAGATTCGAGAGTGGGTCCCAGAAGAGTCTTTACAGTACTGTCGCATTGCCTTGGGACTGGCGAAGTCTGAGAAAAGGAGTTCATCAAATTTCTCTTGGTTAAATTTAACAACAAGGGATTCCACTATCTTCTTGAGAAGTTGGACATCGGCTTGCACCACGGTGTTCTCATCAGTAGAGAATGATATCTCCAGCGGAGTCGCCATCTTTTATTTGGTCGAAAAATTAGAGCGATGAAAAATTACAAGGGAATGATTCTGATTACAAAAAAGGGGAAAATAACTAGATTTCTCTTTTTTTAAGGCTGGGTTCTTCATGTGGTGATGGATAGTGATTCTTATTCTCCGTTGACCAGCTGAATGACAAGCTTCTCTTTGGGATGCTCTTGAAAAAAAATCAGAAATAAGCTTTCTTTTTAATACACTAAGTGTTTAGAGTCCATTGATTTTCCTTCTCTCTCTCTCTGAATCTTTGAAAAAATAAGAAGCTTTTAGCTTTAGAGTGCTCAGCTTAATTTCCCAGAAAAAGCCTCCTCTCCCCATAGTTCTTGAGACTATTTATAGGAAGTCATAGGGTATAATTATCCCCTAGAATCCCTCTATAATGGGGATTAACTCTCTCATTACATGGAGAGTTAATTGACCCAATAATAGGGGTCAGTTGTATAGAAACGCAGGTCTCGCGGTGGACGCGGACCTCGGGTTATTTGTTTTAGACGCGGATATCTCAGTCAGAATGCAGAGTTGCTCAGACCTGTGAGAGACGCAGATGCAGATTTGCTCAGATCCATTTGAGACGCGGAGTTACTCAGACCCGCGTTTGAAGTGAGACGCAGAGTTGCTCAGACCCACGCTTGAAGTGGAACGCGGAGTTACTCAGACTTGCGTGAGACACGGAGTTACTCAGATCCGCATTTGATGTGGGACGCGGAGTTGCTCAGATCCGCGTGAGACACGGAATTATTTAGACTCGTGTTTGAGGTGAGACACGGAGTTCGTTTACCTTTGGATGCGAGTTCGCATGTTAGTCGAAACGGGACCTTCGCGTTAAGTAAGGTTCACGCCTTATGGACTTGTCTCTTAATGATTTTTAGACAGTATATAGCGCTACTTTTCAATATGCGGACTCAGGATCGCGTTTCAACATCAAAACATGAGGCTCTGTAGCTTCGCGTTCCAACACAGATGCGAGCTTGTGAACTCCGCATTTCAACTAAACACGCGAGCTTGTGAGCTCCGCGTTTCTTCATCAGAGTGAGGTCCGCATCCAATGCGGGACCCGTGTTCTATTGTAACTGATTTCCCATTACTTGGTCAATTAACTCCCACGTAAGTAGGAGTTAATCCCCATTATGAAGGATTTTAGCGGTCAATTCTAACCCTGAGAACCCTTATAAATGGCTATGAAATCTATGAAAAGACTCCCGACAGCTAGTAGAGTGATTTCGAAGCAAGCTTTTTAGAGAGAAGTTCAATTAACTTGCTCTAGAATTCAGCTTTGAAGAAAAAGAAAGTGAGAGAGAGAGATATTTTTGAAAAGAAAAGACTCTAACACTTGCTGCATTCAAATAGAGTTTCTTTCATCTCTTTGAGAGTAATTACAAAGATCCAAGAGAAGCTTCCAGTTCAGCTAGTCAACAGAGAATATAAATCACTCTCCACCGCTACATCAAGAATTCGACATTAAACAAAAGGGAGATCCACCTAAAACTCTTCCCTTTTTTATAATCAGATTGATCCGTTGTAATCTTTCATCCACTTAAGAAATTTTACTTCGAATTTTTCTGACCAAACAGTAATCCCAGCAGCGGAGCGGCAAACTTTAGATTTCGAGTGGGGACAATCCCAGTAGTGGATTGGGTCCACAGTCATCTCCAAGTGGCAGTAATCCCATCAGAAGAGCGACAAACCATGGACTCTGAGTGGGGGACAATCCCAGCAGCAGAGTGGGTCCGTAGTCATCTCTGAGTAGGGATTATCCCATCAGTGGAGAGGTGAACTCTGGCAGGACTCTGTGTGGCAGACAATTCCATCAGCAGAGCTGGTCCATAGTCATCTCTAAGTGGGGTATTCCCATTAGTGGAGAGGCGAACTCTGAACTTTGAGTGGGGAACAATCCTATTAACAAAGCTGGTCCACAGTCATCTCCGAGTGGGGGTAATCTCATCATCGGAGTAATACTGGCAAAGGAAAATTATCAGCGGTTCGTCTGTTTGTAGATCAGACGAGGAGAGCGCATAGGCTAATGTTTGCATTCTCTAAGTAGGGGTTATCTCATCAGCAGATCATGCAAATATTAAGGGCTTTGAGATGAAAAAATCCCAACAACAGACTAGGGACTCCGAGTGGGGGACAATCTAACAGCGGAGGGTTTCGACTGCCCGTGGGATAATCGAGAGGGAGCACGTAGGAAGGTGCTCGTGTTGTCATCTCCAAGTAAGGAGAATCCCATCAGCAGAGCGTGCAAGTATTGGATTCCGAGTGGGGAAAGTCCCAGCAGTGGAGTTAGGTTCGCAGTCATCTTCGAATAGGGGTAATCCCATCAGTGGAACAATAAACTTGGCGGGACTCTGAGTGGGGGTAATCCCAGCAGCATAGTGAGCTAAAATAGTTCAGAGCAAAACATTATTTTATTTGATGATTAAAATAAAATACATGGGGTAATATTGGTGGAGGCACTCTGTTGTCTCAATTGGAGGGATTGGATCACTCAATCACTGTATTGGACGATCATGTGTTGTGATTGGGTAGGAAGCAGAGCGCTCGGCTATCCTGCATCGGAGGCGGCCTCAGGGGTAAAGACATATTCTTTGATGAAGCCTTAGCGGACAAGTTCTTCTAGGTATTTTCAGAGGCTTCTGCAAAGGAAAATCTGTGTCCCTTACTGTCATGGTAAGAACAATATTCTTCGGAATAGGAGTGTAGGGTTATATTGGATCGACCTCAGGCGCTTTATCTATGGCTGGTCATTGATGGCATTGAAAACTTCATTGATAGGGAGGCTCAGTGGAGTGAAGTGCTCTTCCATCTTCAGGGCTTGGAGTGAATTCGGTGAAAGGACCGGGAACACCTGCCTTTTGTAGGCGGGTTGCCTCGATTCGGGTAATTGGCATTGGTTGGAGCTTCGTACCGCAACTCCGACTTCTCTCCGCCGTTGCCACATTTGAGAGACTAGTTGGCAGAGCTCTTCATCACTTCCTTTAGCTTATTATATAGCTATGCTCAGGATAGGACCTCACTCATCCGAGTAACTCATGTTCAGTAGGTGCTTGTATAAAGGGTGAGAAATATGCAATCCCTGATGAATGCGAGTGCAATGACATTTTCATCATAGTTGGGAACCTTGGCGAGCTGGTTCTAAAAGTAACTGATGTACGACTTGAGGTTGTCGCCCTATCTTATTTTGACGGTAAGGAGATGGGGATCATTCTTCTTGGCTTCCCGACAGGTGGCGTATTGGGTGAGCAATGTCTAGGTTGTCTCCTCAAAATTTTGGAGGGAATGTGGCGCAGAGAATAAAATCAATCTGAGACCACACCTTTCAGACTGGACGGAAAGGTCAGGCACACAAGCATATCATTGCGGGAGTAAATTACCATTTTCTCTCGAAATTGCCTGATGTGTTGGACTGGATTGCTAGCTCCGGAGTAGTCGTCGAAATCAGAGTCGTGAATTTTTGGGAGAATTCACACTCCAAAATCGCTTCGGAGAGAGGGAAATCGGAGATCTTGGCAGTGGTCCATTTTGGTCCGCTACGGAGTTGCAGCTTTGCTTCCTCGATCCATCTTTGGATCAGCTCGTCGAGAGTTTGGATGTAGTGGATCTCCTCAACCTCTGTTGAGTCTGATCGCACAGAACTCTCACTCATGAACGAGGTGAATCAGCCTCATCGTCGGAACAGACCTCGTGCAGGGGAGAGGTCTGTCTAGACCGTCTCAGGTTCATGATGGGCCTATCAACCCGAGTCTCCCCGTTCCAGGTTCATCTTTCGGCTACGACTGGACCTGAGTTCTTTGGAGGGTGGTGATTGATTGCATCTCAATTTTGCATTATTATCATCACATTTGCACATTTATTCTTGATTTTTCTTTGTTTAACATTGCTATTTAACTCTCTTTTTATTATGTGTGTAGTTACTTAAATTAGGAAATAAGGTTGCAAGAAGCTTCTATTTTATCCCTAATCCTATCTAAATTTGGGTTTCAATTTAAATCAATTTGAAATCAAGGGGTGGAAGGATAAATCATCTTCTTCACAATTTAAATTCAAAATCAGAAGATATATTTGTAGAAGATGGATGGAATAAAACTAATCTTAGTGGAGATAAGGAGGATAATTTAAATTAAATGGAGTTCAAAATCAATTCAGACTCGGATTCAAACTGGACGCCTCTTAGTATTATGATCATAACTTTCGCTACAGATATTCAAATCTGATGATTCAAGATGTTAAAGAAAGAGAACGTGAAGTGCTAAAGTTTTCATGTTGTCGACTCTGTCCAATCAGTCATCTGATGAGTCATGTTCAGTAATTAACATACTAACTTACTCCAGAATTGAATTCTCGCATTGAATTAGGATTGAGTTAAACTTTTTAATTTGTATCCTATTGTGATTAGTTCTGGAGCCTATTTAAAGAGCTGAAAACTCTCATAATCAAGTATCTCCATATCAGAGATTATAACTTAGGATTTTTCTTTAGTTTCTCTTCCAGATTTCTTTTATAACTTTTAGGATCTAGTTCTACTTCAAGTTTTATAAAGGAGGATGATCTTTGTAATTGAAAGTGACAGCATAAATAATAAGATTTTTCTTTTTAATTTATCTTATTTACTTGCTTTCTTTGCTTGCTTTCTCTTTTACTATGCTTTATTTAGATTCTCTCATGAGTAGCTAATCTTCTTCAATGGCTTATTAATCTCTACCCATCACTACTTCCAGTTCTATGTTAGAATAAGCGATCGGATCATATGCATGCTTAACCTTAGGATTAGTTAATATTTTTGAAAGTACATGATGATGACTAGTTAAATCCATATATGTTAATACTTTTCATTGATTTTTCTTATTCTATGCTTAGATAGTTTTGATAGTTTAATGTTGAATCTTGATTATTCTTCTTATTCTATGCTTAGAATGCTTTAATAGTTTAATGTTTGATCTTGGTTAGGGATTATTTAAAATAGGGTTTAATTTTTATCTTATGTATCTTACTTGATCTTAAGGCAACTCCAAGGTCTAACTTTTATGTTCTAAAGTGAAATTTAATCTAGCATAGGTTAGTAAATTAATGGTGGTAGATGATTAGTAATCCATTTTTCTTCTTCCTAAAATCAAAACCCTGATCCAACTCTATTTTATTCTTTTTATTTCTTTGACTTACCTTAGATTTCTAACTTTTTATTTTAACGCAAAGAAGAACAACCTAACTAATCTAGTTTGTAAAAAGATATTAAAAAGCTTCTATCACATTTCTCCCTGTGGATTTGACCCGCATAGCCCTTGCTACCGAAAATAAATTGTGAAAGGCAGAAACTTAACTAACATTTAGATAACATTTTTCTAACCATAACCTCTCTTTGTTTTTCAGCAATAAGATCTGCGTCTAAAGTTGATCATTTAGTTGTTTAAGTGCCACCTTATCGGGGGTAGCGTTCTCGCGGTCAAAAGCTGCCTGCTCCTGATCGCAACCTAACTGGGCTTGTTACTCCTTCATCTACTCCTTCTTGTGTGCAAGCATCTAGAGGATATGGCCTTCGTACAATGGTGGTGCACGGGTGTTGGCGACTACCCTCAAAGATGAGGAGGAACCAGTGTCCTCTGTAGCAGGCTCATGATCGATGGCGTGTGGGGACCGTACCCCCAGCGATGGTGTTGGTCCTACCTCTTGACATGGCGCCATTGTGGGTAATCATTTCTTTGGGCCATCTACGTTAGGGGAGAGGCTTTCTGAGAAAGGATAGGGGCTTTGGTTGGATGGGAGGAAGATCTCGAGTGTAGACTCAAAATCTCAATGAAAGCACCAATTTGTGATGGATAAAACTCTGTCACAAGCAACTGGGTGCCCTTAATCGAACCTGTTAGGGCACATAGAGAAAGAAGACATCTTTCAGATTAGGAGCATCGGTGTTCCGACTTAAAACCCTTGAACATAAGAATCAGTAGTGGTAAGGGAGAGGACCGACAGAGGAAAACTGTCGTTGCAATGGTGGTGGACTAGCAGAGGGCAACTGTCAGCGTGGTGTGGTGTGTGCTCTGAAGATTAGGAAAGTGACCTCCTTCTCCTAGGAGAAGAAGGCATATTTATACCTGATATTGGTGGTGGAAAGGATGTGGATAGATACAAATATTCAACTGTTTGGTTTGAATCTGCATATCCTCCTAACCACTAAGACCATATCCAGAAGGTTAGGATTGGCACGCTGGAGGGGTAATACGTCACTATTTTTGACTGCTTGCTGAGTTGTATGGTAACTCTTGACGAGAAAGATGATAGAGACACAGAATAATTTCCGTGATTCGAAAAAGTTCACCTCGATCTGTCCATGGTGATGGATAAAATCGCCACGTAGTGAGGCATTCGATACGAGGTCGGGTCGGCCCTTACTGGTTGTATGATTTTGGACTCCGGGGTGAGAGATGTCTTCAAAAGGCAGTATGGATTCAGAGTTATGGTTGAGAGCTGTCGTCGATTTAAGCGTGGTCGAGAATTCGGAATGGGAACCCTTATAGCTTTCTCATGTTCCTGCCACTGGATACATATCATGATCCTAACAAAGGTCAAATTTTGACCACTATATATGTTTTGAGAAATTTTTTTGTTAAACATAGATATGTATGATATGTATGAGTTGAAAAAAGAAAATTTTGCCCAAGTCTTCTTTGTCTAGGGTTGGCAACCTCCGGACAAGGTAATTTTAATTTTTTTTTTTTTTAGCTCTTACTTTGTTTGGGGTTGGCAACCCCGGGCCAAGAGAAATGATAGAAATAATTAAGGTTGCTTTGTCTGGAGTTACCAACCCCAGATAAAGGAAAAAAATTAAAAAAACTAAATTTTTTTTGTCTAGGGTTGGCATCTCTGAACTAAGAACACTTTGGCACAAAAATCCAAGTGCTCTTTGTCCGAGGTTGCAAAAAGCTAAAAAAATAAAATGGCTTTGTCCGCGGTTGGTAACCTTGATAAAAAAAAAAAATTTAGGCAAAAAAAAAATATTTTTTGTCCGGGGTTGCTAACCTTAGACGAAGAAAAACAGAGCTCCCGCTACCGTCGTTGCGTATCAGAGGTCGGTTTTTGGAAATAGTTTTGAGAGAAATCGATTTTTAAAAATAGTTTTACAAATTGTATCATTTTTGAAAACTTGCCCTTGGTAATTTGGTGTCACATAGGAAGTGATTGAAACAAGCGGGGAATAATGGTAGGGATTGGCCCTTTGAGTAGCTCCATCATTGAAGCATCTGAAAAAGGACCACCACAAGATTTTGTCCTCGGATTGAGGCGAGAAAGGTGTATCGAGAGATCCATGGACACCGTCCTTCTTCTTCCACCTCTCACTTAACATTCCACCTCTCACTTAACATTCCATTTCTTTCTCTCCCATGTGGCCGTCTTTGTCACCCAAAGGCATGCTTCGACCTCCAAACTTCTCACAGGGTCCACTCCTTGTAGTGGGAGTGCTGTTGACCAAAAATGAGGCAGACACAATCAATCCTTGAGCACTCGAAAGCTCCAGAAGAAAATGATCATGCAAGCACTGCCCGCTCAATTCATTCGCCTGCAATTCTGATTTTCTGGAGTTAGTGATCATCACGGGTGTGAATCACGTGAAAACACTTATGTTTTGAAACTTTGTAATTGAACAGTTGGTGTGTAATAAAAATACGCTACAATGTACTAAAGTTTGTGACAGTTTGGGTAGTCGTAGGAATCAACAGTTCAGAGGAGATGAACAGGGGGAGGAGAAAGCCAGCAATCAAACATTAGGTGGGTTGCATGTCTTGAATCCTCATTATGCCAGAGTCCCTTTTACATTAATAAATACTGTTTAGGGTGCTACGCGAGATTCTTTGTTGCATTGTTTTAATTATGATTTGTACATTGTTCACTGCTGATTATGGGTATTTTGGAAGAATATCTGTAAGCTATGTATTATAAATTCGGGGCTAGGGTTCAAAGAACTATTGATCAGTAATATAAACGCTGTACTCTTTCGCCTTTTGTTTTGTTGTAATAATCTATCTGAGGTCACTATAAGTTTTAAAGAATTATGCTGTGTAAAGGTAAGGAATCCACTACACCTAGAGACCCATAGTAGCAATCACAAATGGCACTTTGGAATGTTGCTGTTTTTTTTTAATAATAAGTTGTTAACTTTTTCTTTGTTATTTTTTGGGTCAAAAGCGAAAAGAATTGTAATCAATTTAAGGGGAATCAAGCTTAGAGATTACATCATTAAACATCACTTTTTCAGCAGAGATATTAACAGGCCAGATAGAACCTGGAGTGAATGAGAAGACTCAGAATTGGATCAAATAAAAAAAATGATAAACTACACTAACCCCTCTCCTATGGTATTAGTTTTTTTTTTTTTTTTTTTAAATAAAACCTTGAGGTAAAACCCCACGGCGTTTCATTAACAAGAACTTAACAAAATATTTTCAAGATAGAATGGTACAAACTTGCATGGAACACGCATACACATTTGATCCTTCGAAGAAAAAAAAATTAAAAATGAAACCACCGAAACACCCTCAGCGAAGTCATGACTTCTCCCCCCATCACAATTCCGACGTCTGTAGCTCAAACATGTCCAACCCTTGGCCGGATCTCCCGCCAGCGCCTTCACGAGATCTGCAGGTATCTGCAGCTCTGATCCGGTCATCCCATGACTGGATCCTCCCACCACTGAGTCGTGGCATGTCCCCGCCACCCCAGCTTCAGCATATAATCCGGCCACGTCTGACCGCTCACCCCGTTCAAATTTCTCTCGCCGACTCTTATTCGAAACTGAGAGCTTTGCAAAAAAACTCTTAAGTCTCGTCAGCCCTTATCCGGATCTGAGAGCATTGCAAAGAACCCCTAAATCTCACTGGCCCTTACCCGGATCTGAGAATTTGGATGTTGTGGCTCACCATCACTGGATCTGGCCAGCCCTTGGTCGGATCATGGCCGGATCAACTGAGCCCCAACCCGCACGAGTGCTGCTCCGAGTACCGGTGGGCCCCGCAGTAGGTGAACCCACATCGCACTTGAAACCTGTGAGCCCCACCTTTTTCTTGCAACCCGGTGCCTGTTGTGCGCCGATGACAACAACCGATTGAGGATCTCACAGATCTCAAACACAAAGAACAACCAAATAGATCCAAGAAGAACACACAATCACAAAGAACAAGATTTAACGAGGTTCGGCCTCAATGCCTACGTCCTCGGGGCAATCAATGGAGAGATTTATATTAGGAAGATGATTACAATAGCTCTTAAGTCTCTTTGAATGCAAGAGAACTATTAGCTAATCCTTTTTTCGCAGAGATTGTGTGTTCTTCTTGGATCTATTTGGTTGTTCTTTGTGTTTGAGATCTATGAGATCCTCTATCGGTTGTTGTCATCGGCGCACAACAAGTGGTATCAGAGCCATGCCCTGAAATTAGTCGTGTGTGTCGGTGATGTTCGACGGTATATAGATACCCCACAATAAAAGCCCCTGTAAAGCTACTATTTGGCTCTCGAGAAAATTGGCACCGTAGTGCAGAGGAGTGACCGACAGCAGTCGGTATCTCGATGGAGCATTTGATCTTCCAGGTGTGAAGATAGTAGAGCTTGAAGTGAGACTCTTTGTTCGAGGGGAGGATTGTTGGGTTTGGGTCGAACAAATAGTCCCACATCGGCTAGACGTGGGGATGGTCGACTACTCTATTAGGTGGAGTTGCCCAAATACTTATAAGCCCAAGACCATCCCCACGTCTAGCCGATGTGGGACTATTTGTTCGACCCAAACCCAACAATCCCCCCTCGAGCAAAGAGTCTCACTTCAAGCTCTACTATCTTCACACCTGGAAGATCAAATGCTCCATCGAGATACCGACTGCTGTCGGTCACTCCTCTGCACTACGGTGCCAATTTTCTCGAGAGCCAAATAGTAGCTTTACAGGGGCTTTTATTGTGGGGTATCTATATACCGTCGAACATCACCCACACACACGACTAATTTCGGGGCATGGCTCTGATACCACATGAAGGACTCGAGGCTCCATCCCAAAAGACTAGTCTATTAGGTGGAGTTGCCCAAATACTTATAAGCCCAAGACCATCCCCACGTCTAGCCGATATGGGACTATTTGTTCGACCCAAACCCAACAGTGCCTGTGTTGCGGCCACCATCGACGGGGACGCTTCCACCATCTCCTCCACTGATGACGAAGTCAAAGCCAGCGGGCTCCTGACATCAGTAGACGACACTCACGGCAGCGGAGAACGAGAATGACAACGAAACCTAGAGGCCGGATTTGAAGGCTCAGGGCAAGACCCGACCCCTACACCAGATCCATCAACGGCTGCAAACGTCCTCTCTCTCCTATAGTATCAGTGTTACGTAAAAAAACCATTTTGTTCTATTGAAATGAATACATAACCCCTTCTACTTTATTGAATTCATTCCAAAACGTTTTTATATCATCATGAGATTTGATAGTCTAAATAAAATTAATCTAAGATAATCTTCGTATGCACGGAGAAATTATCAAATCTTAGAGTGCCAGTGTGTTTTCTATCAAAATCTAATTAAAGAAACATAGTGTCCGTCAATTCTTATAATTGTTCGGGAGTTTTTGCAAGTGAATTCAATCAAGCTGTGGGATTTTGCCTGTTCGATAGATTTTCCGTAGAAGACTACAAGAGAGGTTTTTTATAACTCCCCGAATGAAAAATGCATCAAATCGCACATGAAAGCCTCAAGTAGCACCGAGACGAGCACATCATGATACTGGACCTTTTTTTAGTTCCGAGTGGAGTGGAGGCACATCATGATACTTGACTTTTTTTATTGCTGGGTGGAGGTGGCCCACCGTGCCACGTCGACCAGAAGACTGATGCGGGGGTCAGGGGACCCGGCCCACTAAAGGGTACGAAGGAACGAACGTACTGAGTGACGAGAGAGAGAGAGAGAGAGAGAGAGAGCAAGCAAAGGCTGCCAATGTTTGGGAGAGCAAGCAAAGGCTGCCAATGTTTGGGCGGTCTGCATGAGATGAGAGAGTGTCATTCATCCAATGACGATGACGATAGAAATAATAATAAAAGGCAAAACGAACAAGTATTTCGGTTCTAATTTTATTATGTAATTTCATGGAAAACAATAAACTAACGTTTATAGACATCATGTCGGTTTGTTAAAATATTCCAAAATATACACACAATTATTAATATTTTCAATATGAGTTGCACCGAAACGGGGATTTTGGTTAGCTTCTCTCCGGTGACTTTTCTCCCCTTTCTTTAAGATGGAAATTATTTGCATGGTCTGGCTGCTTAATCACATTGACTGAAATCAAACGAGAAAATCATCTTGTATAATGCTTCGGATAATTTATCAACCCGTTGACAGAAATTACCTTTGAAGGGGAGAGAGAGAGGTTTTTGATACTGTTATGAGTTAACAAAATTTCTAGTAGAGACTGTTCAATACATTATAATAGAAATGAGCTTACACAGCGATAAAATCGCCGTTAAACAACAATATTGGCGGGTAAAAAATCATTGTCTATCTGGACGACATTGTAAGCTAGGAGGTAACATCGACGGTTTAAAATTATCGTGAAAACTCCTCAATTTTTTTTTAAAAAAAGCAATTTTAGCATGATTCCCACTTCATCCTCCTCGTCCATTCCCGTCGGCAATCACCTAGTCCTCCTCATGATCCCCTTGTCCTCCTCTTCCATCCTACTGGCGACCTCCTCGTTCTCCTCATCCAAAATTAGAAGAAGAAGGCCAAGGAAAAAGTAGTAGACGAAGAAGATCAAGAAAATACTTTAGCACAATCAAAAAATTAATTTCATTAAGTAAATTTTTAGCATTTAGAATCACAAAAGACCACTTTCAGTGGTTCTCCTGGTTGCAGATAAATCTAAATCAGGTCAAATAGATATCATAATCAGCCTCAAAATTTAAAACCATACCTTCTTATTCTTCCAACAAAATATCATAATCAGTTAAAAAATTCGATTTCATCAAATAATTTATGAACTCACCTTGATGAACCAGGCGAGAGAGAGATGAACTCCCTATTGAAGATTGAACTGCATTTTTCGGGTTGAAGATCGAATATCGAAGATCGAATTCGCCTAAATGAACGAGTGGAAAGAGAGATCGACATCGCCTTGATGAACTCATCTTGATAGAAGATCGAAATGCATCTTTTGGATCGAAGAACGGGGGGGAGGGGTTGAACTCGCCTGATGATCGAACTCACCCTGATGAACGAGGGGGGAGAGAGATTGAATTGGCCTGGGTGATCGAGAGGAGAGAGATCTCCTTGATGAACCCGCCTGGTGATTGAACTCGCATTGATGAACGAGGGGGGAGAGAGAATGAACTCGCCTTGAACAAAGATCGTTCTTTCAGATCGAAGAACGAGAGAGAGGGGGGAGAGAGAGGGTGAGGGGAGAGAGAGATGCTCTGAAAGTGGAACACAAAGAGCCACCGCCTTTTATGCTACAGCATTTTCAATGCATATTGCTATGAAACGTGTGTCGTCTATTCCAAAAAATTATACTAGTGATCAGCTTTTACGGTGGTTTTTCAAAGACCCATCGTAAACCTAATATATTACAGCAATTATTTAATAATCGCGATAAAAGATCCAAAAGTTTCGATCAACTTTTATGGTGGTTCTTCAAAGGACCACCTGTTGCATGCGTGAGTGCAATAACCAATGAGAAGCCCCAACCAACAGAGAGAGATGCACAAGAGAAGTACCCAAAAGACAAGAACAAATAAACAAGAGAGAAAGTCAAACACAATATTTAACGAGGTTCAGCAATTTGCCTACGTCCTTGGGACAAGAGAGATCTTATTGATTCAACAATCAATTATAGGTTTCGGGTTCGGGTTACAATCCATGGGGCTCTACCCTTTTATTTATAGCCAGAGAGTCTTGAAGTTTAAGAAATCACAATTAGATTCGTCTCCGGGTCAGAAACGGAGTTTGAATCCTGATAGAATAAGCAGACTCGAACCCCTTCCTTCAGTTGACCGGTCAGTCAATCGTCCCAATAGAGGGCTCATGTCAGTCGGTCAAATGAACAGTCGATCAACCCTTAACAGAAATTGGCTCTTGTAGTCGATCGACTGCTCGGTCGACCAAATTGCTTCTGTGCACTATACTGTGCATATCGGTCGATCAGCCGACCTTCTGTTCTGACTGCATATGGACTGCTTCTAGCTCCTTCTGAACTCCGATCTCTACACTATCTCTTTCAAAGAGTTAAAAAAACTCTTTCATCAAGCTTTTATCTCCTCTCTCCCTATAATTCTCCATCTCGGTAAAGATTTTTCAAATCTGAGTCGAACTTCGATGAACACTTGGCGAAATCGACAAATGATCTTGGCAAAATTGACACACTGTCTCGGCTTGAACGTTCCGGATGAAATCGACACATGATCTCAGTGAAATCAACACACGATTTGGCCAAACGGACCAACCGGTTCCAAACGAATCGCCAACACACTTACAATTAATTTCAAATGATCACACCAGATCTAAATTGAGTTGTCGTCCCCTCAGGCAACTCTCTCCAAACTCTAATATCAATTGTAAAGAATCCAAATTTCAGCTCAGTCATCCAAACAGAATGCACCATATATGCCTTCCCAACACTCCACCGAAGAGAATCACACAGTATAAGCTGATCAACGAACGTGTCTTCAACTCAGCAACTGAATAAAATACCATTCCAAATGACCTCAAGAAAAAACCCAACATGAGCCAACACTGACACCAATTGACTGGCACTTCAGTCCAAATGTCTTCAAGATGATCTAACCAAATCTGAGTAGAGCACACCACATAACTAACTTTGGCTCAACAAATTGGATGTGCACCCCCTTTATGCAAGCTCAACTATCTTCTTATTGAAAGATCAAATGTTCATCAAGATCATAACACTTGACTTCGACATGAAGTTCAAATCAGCTTTCGCTGCCAATTTTCTAGAGCCTGAATACACCAAATCACTTCATACGGGCTATATCACCAAACGGCTGTGCTTATGTAGCTGTCATGTATCTTGCCCAAAGGATCAAGTCATCTGTAGTTCATTCAAACGAGCTCCATGGAGCTCAAGCAACTGTGATTAAATCTTTAGCAGCGAACTGAACTGGCTGAGTCATATGCACCTCCTTTCCAATACCGTCATGGAGAACAATGGCCTTTAATTTGAGCTTGTCACGCTTACCAACTTGAGATTCATGCTTCTTCACCCACTTTCGTGGATTTATCTTGGTTCTAATAGCTGCAAAGATTTTTACATTCTTATCAATATCTTCAACCTGTTCAGTATCAAAACTGGCTACATGATCTCCACTTGGTGTCACATCTGGTGAAGTCTTTACTGATACTGAACCAACTGGAGGTGGTGGAGTAGCATCAACCTCCACCTGGTGTGATACATCTTTAGTCTTCAATCTCTCTACCTGCTGAGAGATGATAAACTCTAACAATAAAATCTCATCAAACATGACATGCTTACTCAACACAATCTTCTTATTTTCAGAGTCCCATAATTTGTAGCCTTTCATATTCCTTTTGACACCTAAAAACATAAACTTTTTTGTCACGGATTTATGTTGCCATCTTTGACACTAAAGTAGGTCGGACTTTCAAATAATCGTAACAAATCATAATCTTGAGCAGCTCTACTTGACCAAATATCCAGCGGAGTTTTGCCTCTTATCGCAATCTATGACAGTCCATTTTTGAGGTGTAACGGTCCCAGATAAATAGCATATGATTTGGCCAATGATTTCGAGAATGTTAAGTCCCCTTATGTTTCACAAAATTTTGGCAGCACCTCCCTTAATTATTCTCATTTCTCATGATACAAGACATTACTTTCAGCTCACAACGGCCTACTTATCTCAGCTAATAATTTCAGCCTACTCGGCTTACTTAGCAAAGGATGCAAAATATGCTTCATACCCAATTCACACTTCTTTTTACATACATCCACATCATGGTCCTACACAGGCAAACTTTTGGTTCATAACATCAACAACTTCAATCCATACATCAAGTCACCCAGACGAACCTTCCTGTCTAGGTTCCCAAAATATTACATAACCTTAAGTTTCCCCAAAATCAAAAGGTATCACCCAAGACAAGATACATGCAATAAGTGTTCCATACGCAAAAGTTAGAACGGTAGCAAATAAGCATACAAGCGAGGATAACTTAGCAAAAAGGAAAACTAAAACGGATAGTATGTCGTTCCTCCTTCCGTTAAATCCATAGGGTTAAACCGGTCCTTTACCTTTGTCCAAACCTGAAATAGGTGGAAGAAAATAAAATGAGCTCGACGGCTCAATGAGTAAACCATGCTAGGAATATACGGGTACAGGCCTTCATAAGTCAATATATTTTAGAAAAGGTATTTTTCATTTAAGACAAATATGTGATGCAACTTCTTCTTTCACTTGCTTTACCTTAGACTCCATCACTAACGATTTAGATGTTTAGATTACCAAGAGTTTTATCATTCCATATGCCAATTCAAAATGAATTACTTACATGTAGGTGCATGCAAACCTGTGTACACGTATACATTTACGCCAACTAATTTATCACTTTATTAAGTCATGACATCCCCGGTTTAACATACACTACCAAAGTGAGACAAAGTTTGACAGTTCGCTTTAGGTGGAAGAAAATGGAAAGTTTCCCCTTTTTTCTCTCCTCAAGAGGTCAAAACTTTCCTATATATATATATATATATATATATATATATATATATATATATATATATATATATATATATATATATTTATTTACAAAAATAAAAGGGTGAGAAGCCACCTCACTAAATTCTCTTTTCTAGGCTCTATTCATCCTCCACCTCATCACACACTTTCCAAACTATCCTCTTATCTCTCCAACACAACAAGGCTAATAATATTTTAACAAAAATAAACAAAGGATTATTTAGGTATGGTTGGTGAAATAGGGGTGTATTCTCTGGGGTATACTCCCATGGTTAAATGTTTAAAATTTTTAAAGCTTCTATACATAATACATGCATGTGCAAGCATAGCCCTAAATATCCATATGTATAAAGGTATCACCTTACTAGATCTATGGCTAAACAATCCAATAATTATGATCAATTAGAAATTAGGGTGTTACATGAGGTGGCTAGCATATACAATTACCTCAGCCCAAAATAATTTGTCTAATCGTACATTAGACAACAAACACCGAGCCTTCTCCAGCAAGGAGCGGTTTATTTTCTTAACCAACCCATGTATTTTATTTGTAAAGTGAGTACCAATACCAGTGTTCTAGCCAAATTGTAGGAATTAGTTCTTTTATTTTTTAACATTACCAATTTGGAGCTGCTTATTCTTCTTACTTGTCTGTTTCTCCATCATATCCTTCCACTTTACCAGCATACCTAGGGTTTTAAATCTTTGTCTTATGAGATATATCTAACAATACCTGGATAAATTATCAATAAAAGAGATAAAGTACTGATGACCTCCAAGCGATGCAGTCTTGGCAGGTCCCCAAATACTTACATAAAATAATCAAGAAGATCTTCGAGCGGTGAGTAGAGGTGCCAAATTTCACTTCCGTCTTTTGTCTAGAACATCGTGTCTACTCAATTTCATGTTGCAAGTAGATGCACCTTCCAATGATCCCTTCTTTGCTGGAGCTTGCAAAGACTTTTCTCCTGTATGTCCGAGCCTCATATGCTAGACCCATGTGCAATCACCATCTGAAGAAAGAGAAGTAGCCACTCGCCCTATAACCGTACCATCCATCAAGTAGTATAGGTTATTGCATGGGCGTCCTTCACCACCACCATCGAGCCTCTAGTTATCTTGAGAGCACCATCTTTAACAGATACCTCAAGACCCAATATTTTTAAAGCGCCAATTGAGATAAGATTTCTTTTAAGTTAGCACACCTCACTTTCTTCAATTCTCGCACCATCCCATCAAATATCTTGATCTGGGCTGTACCTATTCCTTTCATGTTACATGGGCGATCATCACCCATGATAACAGAACACCCATCTAGCTTCTCAGAACTAGAAAACCAATCCCTATTTGGACATACATGATAGATAGCTCCAGTATCTAATATCCACTCAGAGTCTCCTGAGTAACCAATAATAGAGTAGTAATGAAAAAAGAGAATACCAATGAGTTTGTGTTTGATACCTGTCTGTGAAGTACTGGCTTAAGTACTTCTCACCTATGTGAGATTTGCCTCGGTCTTCGACTCCTTCTTCTTACTCTTGGCTTTTGGACAACTAATCTTCCAGTGCCCTAACTCTTTGCAGAAGGTGCACTGGTTCTTCTTCAGATCTCTAAATCTTAGCCTGGACTTTAATCTCCCATGATCACCTTTGCCCTTTCAATTAGAGCTTATGTTTCTTATCGCCAATGCCTTTATGTCCTGCCTTCTTACTTTATAATTTGCAAGAGCAGCTGACATATTATTGTAGTTAAGTGTTTGTCTACCATTGATCAAAGTTAGGGTGAAGTTCTCATACTCTTCGTCAGGAAGAAAACTCAATAGAATCACTGCCTTATCATTTTCTTCAATCTTCACATCCACATTAACTAAGTCTGTAAGAAGCTTGGTGTAGTTATTCATGTGTTCATCAATGGAGAGTCCTCTCTTCATCTGGAAGTGATAAAGCCTCCTCTTCAATTGCAAAAGCGATTTGATTCTCTTTGTCAGATATTTCTTCTTCAGGATCTCCCATAACTGCCTTACAGATGGTTCAAGTAACACATGATACTTGATGTCTTGTGTCAAATAAGACCTTATCAAATCACATGCCGTTTGATTCATCTGCTCCCAATCTTCTTCAGAAGTAGCCTCAGGCTTTTTTCTCCAACCATAAAGTATCTTCGAGGTTTGATGTCGTCAATGCATCCATCACCTCACATCTCCACATCCTAAAGTTGTTCTTACCATCAAACTTTACCACATTATCTTTAATAGATGTGGATTCATGGTTTTCACCATAGATGTATTACCTCCAGCCATCTTCTCAATAGGTTCCTCAAAATAATGCGAAAAACAAATGAAATTGGATCAAAAAAACTAGATAAAGAGTGTATTTCCTCAAAGTGAAACTCTAGGAGAGTTTTCGAAACGATCTACTCTACTAAATTTGATTCCTTGAGTAATCCAAATACTGATCTGAGATCGACACACAATCCCACAAACAGTCCCAACGCTGCTCTGAGATCGACACACGATCTCCGTCAAACAGCCACCAATGCTTTTGAAATCGACACACGATCCCATGAAGAACATAAGAAGCTCTGATTCCACTTGTTGCGCGGGCGAAATAATAACCAATGAGAAACTCCAACCAACAGAGAGAGATGCACTAGAAAAGTACCCAAAAGATAAGAATAAATAAACAAGAGAGAAAACTAAACACAATATTTAACGAGGTTCGATAATTTGCTTACACCCTCGGGGTAAGGGAGAGAGATCTTATTGATTCAACAATCAATTACAGGTTTTGAGTTCGGGTTACAATCCATG
>JAVJIF010002042.1:210000-367500 GCA_038442645.1 Agave tequilana | reverse complement strand
GCGATCATAATCGCAATTTACTAATTTGCATATAACATATAAACTATGAATATTTTTTTATATATTGCATGCGAATAAGAACTGCGAGTATGGTCGGAGTGCTTAACGACAGCATGTTGTGGATGATTTTTTTGCTAGGTTAAATATAATAACGGTAACTAAGGATTGCGACTATAGTTGCAGTTTACTTATGATTTTATATATTTGTTCTTCACTGTGACCGTTGTCTCATGCCACGTATAAACTATGAAATTATTTTTACATATTGCATGCGAATAAGGACTGCGACTATGGTCACAGTGCTTAACAACAGTATATGGTGGATGACTTTTTTCTAGGTTAAATGTAATAACGATGACTAAGGACTGCGACTATAGTCGCAGTTTACTTATAATTTTATATATTTGTTCTTCACTGTGACTGTTGTCTCTTTTTCACGCACGAGAATGGCTTTGTATTTGTGTTACACACTGCATCCGTAGTCGCAGTATTTTAATTTGTGATATACAGTGAAATATACTGATTTGAGATGATTGTGATCATGTTCGCAGTATCATCTGTTTATATAGTTAAATTTTGGACTGAGACCATGGTCGCTGTTTTTAACTTTATTGAATGTATAACGATCAAACTATTTTTGTCAAGATAGCAACCATGATCGCAATTTCATATATAAATATAGTTAATCATGGACTACGACCATAATCGCAGTTCTATTAGTTCAAAATAATTATTATCTGAGTACTGCGACCATTATCACAGTTGAAATGCAAAAATAATAACTATTTATTTATAATCACAGAGTGCGATCATATTTAACTTCTTAATAAACGACTTACATTTATATTTAGTAAATCATTATATTTATTATCGTATTATAATAATATTTGCTTGCAATATATTAGGTCCTCGACCATTATAGCAGTATTAAGAAAATCACTCAGAAGTCTTGTGATTACTGCGATGCATGAAAGAAACATACTTGACATGTATTTTAAAAATATGAAAGATTATTTTTCAGATAGAAGTAAATTTTATTTATAACATAATATGATCAGAAAGAGACCTCACAAAAAAAGAGAATTAAAAGCTCTTAAAAGAAGACAAAATAAAGTTGAATATCAGAAGAGCAGAAAATCCTAATCCTCGTCGTTATCACCATCATAAGCAGATTCGTCGTCTTCATTCTCCTCGTCTCCCTGTTCATTATTTATTTCCTCATCTTCTCCCTCGTCAACCGGCTCGCTGTCCTCTTAAGTTTCTTCCTCTTTTTGAGGGTACTTTGGTTCATTGATAAACTCTCAGAATGGATCGTCTGTATCAAGCTCTTCTTTCGATCCGTGTCGAGAAGAATGTGCAAAGGATATGCTCAAATAAAATGAGCCTTCAGCATCAGAGGACATGCTTTCATCAACTTTGTAAAGTGACAAAGGAATAAGTTCCTCCTCACTAAGCCCCCATGAAAACTTTATCATCCTCATGAAGAGAAGGATTAGATAAAACACTATATAATGTAGTGAGATAGTTAAAAGGAGTGAAGAGCAGAGTGCTATCAGATTCACTAGATCCCCTGAAGAAAAAGAACCAGCAGGAGAATGATTGAAGTTAAAATCTGAGTATTTAGAGAAAGAAGATGGAGATGATATGATTCAAGAATGAATTATTTTATGAAGTTTTGAAATTAATTGAAAATGAAGAGCACACATATCTTTTTTAAATATAAGATAATATATTAGTTACAAGCACTATAAAAAGGTCAATAATGTGAAACAACATGAATAGTAATAATAATTGTTATAGGTGACGGTTGAGTATTCGAAGAAGTGATAAAAAGAAATTAAATATTTAATTGAAGCAGTTATGGTGGGAAAATCCAAAAAGTTCCTTTTTCCCAGAGGTTTATTATGTGAAATATAAATTAACTTTTTATAGAATATTTTTCCTATATATTTAGATTTCGTATGGTGCACATCTTTCCTTTATTGGGATTAATTTTAGTGCACCTCTTTTTTCGAAACTGTTGTTGTATCGCGGTAGATAGAATATTAATTACTTCAATTAGTTCAGAGTAATTAATATAGTATTTTATAAGATGTGATATACGCACACTGATCTCACGATCGCAGGGCTAATCTACTTTATTAAGTCCGGTTGTTGTTAGGACTGCGATTTTTTGTTGCATTTATAAACGATCAAAATTCTGTTACATATGATATGCGAATAAGGACATCGACTGTGGTCGCAATGCTGAACGATAGCATGTTTCGTCTATTATTTCTATGCGAATAAGGAATGCGACTATGGTCGCAGTCGTGATATAAAATTGGAAGTTATATTATATTAAGTCTGCGATCATGGTCGCAGTGCTAAAAGGTTTGTAGTTAGGGTCGCACTCGTGATATAAAATTGAAAGTTTTGTTATACCATGATCGCTATGCAAATATATTTTTTGATTATATTTTTGATCGTATGTGTACTGCGACCTGAATCCCATTTATAATATACATTGAGAATAAAGCATTTTTTTAGTACTAAGATCGACCATAGTCGCAATTCATTAAAAATTGCATGAAATATTATCCAACCAATCTGCAAATATTGTGACAGTTATGAGAATATCTAATTTATAAAATACTGTTGCAGTTACGAAAATGTTGTGGATGAGTTTTGCTAGTTTAGAAGTAAAAAAGGGGGTATTTTGGTCAATTTAATTGACGATTCTTTAGGTGGGAATTTTTTTTTTTTTTAGCGCCTACACTCTGCCACAGATATGTGGCATAGATTCGGCTATGTCACCGCCGGTTGAGGAACTCTCTAAGCTGGCGGCTGAGGTACAGAGGTACAGATACCCCATATATATATGGGTATCTATACCTCTGTACATATACATATATATATATATATATATATATATATATATATATATATATATATATATATATATATATATATATATATATATATATATATATATATATATATATATACAGAAATATGTATATCAGCCGACGATTGAGAGACCTTCTCAGCCTGCGGTGACGTGACATATTATTAGCCACGCTAGGAAGGACGACCTGCCTATTGAAACAGTTGAAATTACTAAATGCCCTTGCGGTAAAAGATAGTAGATCTATATAATTTATTATTTTTTTATATTTCTGACGTTAGTCAATATTGTCACAATTATCTTTTATAACTGCGACCAACCTCATCAAATCACGAAACAAATTTGAATGCTTCTTTAATAAATTTTTTTTTACGCAGATATTATATATTTTAGGAATGCGCCTAAGCTCGTAGTTGTCAATAAAATAATTTCTCAATAGTTTTAAAATTTTTTTACGCAGATATTATATATTTTAAGAATGCGCCTAAGGTCGTAGTGGTCAATAAAATAATTTCTCAATAGTTTTAAAAGCGCCTTTTATCGCAGTCTACAATTATTTAATTTGTAGATTTTTATGATATGATCTGTAAGAATTTTACTGATTTTGAATATAGTCACAGTTTACTTTTTTCGCATGTAATATATAAATTATTATTATTTTTTTACATATTGAATGCGAACAAGAACTGCGACTATGATCGCAGTGCTTAATGAGAGCATGTCGTGGATGTTTTTTTTGCTAGGTTAAATATAATAACGGTGACTAAGAACTGATACTATAGTCCCAATTTACGTATTCTTTTATATATTTGTTCTTCACTGTGACTGTTGTCTCAGCCGCCTATAAACTATTAAATTGTTTTTTACATATTGCATGCGATCAAGGACTGCGACTATGGTCGCAGTGCTTACGACAGCATTTTGTGGATGATTTTTTTGCTAGGTTAAATGTAATAACGGTGACTAAGGACTGATACTATAGTCGCAGTTTACGTATGATTTTATATATTTGCTCTTCACTGTAACTGTTGTCTCAGCTGCCTATAAACTACGATTTTTTTTACATATTGCATGCGAATAAGGACTGGGACTATGATCGCAGTGCTTAAGGATAGCAGTCACAGTTTTCTAATTTATGATATACAGTGAAATATACTGATTTGAGAGGATTGCGATCATGTTCGCAATATTATTTGTTTATATAGTTTAATTTTGGACTGCGACCATGGTAACTATTTTTAACTTTATTGAATGCAAAACGATCAAACTATTTATGACTGGATAGCGACCGTGGTCGCAATTTCATATGTAATTATTATCTGAGTACTGCGACCATTATCGCAGATAAAATGCAGAAATAATAACTATACGGTATACTTTATATGTATTTTAAAAATATGAAAGATTATTTTACAGATAGAAGTAAATTTTATTTATAACATAATATGATCAGAAAGAGACCTTACAAAAAAAGAGCATTAAAAGCTCTTAAAAGAAAACAAAATAACATTGAATTTCAGAAGATCAGGAAATTCTAATCCTCGTCGTCATCGCCATCATAAGCCGATTCGTCGTCTTCATTTTCCTCGTCTTCCTATTCATCACTTATTTTCTCATCATCTTCCTCGTCGTCCAGCTCGCAGTACTCCTCAGTTTCTTCCTCTTTTTGAGGGTGCTTTGGCTCATCGATAAACTCCCAAAATGGATCGTCTCTATCAAGCTCTTCGTCCGATCCGTGTCGAGAGGAACCTATAAAGATATGCTCAAAGAAAGTGAGCCTCCAGCATCAGAGGACATGCTTTCATCAAGTATGTCTTTGTAAAGTGGCAGAAGAATAAGTTCCTCCTCACTAAGCCCCATGAAAACTTCATCATCCTTATGAAGAGGAGGATCAGATCAAATATTATTTGATATAGTGAGATAGCCAAAAGGAGTGAAGTCCAGACTGGTATCAGATTTACTAGAATACCCTAAAGAAAGAGGACCGGTGGGAGAATGATTGAAGTTGAAATCTGAGTGTTCAGAGGAAGAAGATGGGGAAGACATGATTCAAGAATGAATTATTTTCTGAAAGTTTTAAAATAAATTGAAAAGGAAAAGCAGAAATATCGTTTTTAGATATGAGATAATATATTAGTTACAAGCACTAAAAAAGGTCAATAATGTGAAACAACATGAATAGTAATAATAATTGTTATAAGTGACGGTTGAGTATTCGAAGAAGTGGTAAAAAGAAATTAAATATTTAATTGAAGCAGTTATGGTAGCAAAATCCAAAGAGTTCCTTTTTCCCAGAGGTTTATTATGTGAAATACAAATTAACTTTTTATAGAATATTTTTCCTATATATTTAGATTTCGTATGGTGCACATTTTTCCTTTATTGAGATTAATTTTAGTGCACCTCTTTTTTCAAAACTTTTGTTATATCGCGGTAGATAGAATATTAATTACTTCAATTAATTCAAAGTAATTAATATAGTATAAGATGTGATATGCGCGCACTGATCTCACGATCACAGGGCTAATCTACTTTGTTAAGTCTGATTGTTGTTAGGACTACGATTTTTTGTTGCATTTTATAAACGATCAAAATTCTATTACATATGATATGCGAATAAGGACATCGACTGTGGTCGCAATGCTGAACGATAGCATATTTCGTCTATATTTCTATGTGAATAAGGAATGCGACTATGGTCGCAGTCGTGATATAAAATTGAAAGTTATATTATATTAAGTCTGCGACCATGGTCGCAGTGCTAAAAGGTCTGCAGTTAGGGTCGCACTCGTGATATAAGATTGAAAGTTTTGTTATACTATGACTGCGACCATGATCGCTATGCAATATATTTTTTTGATTATATTTTTGATCGTATGTGTACTGCGACCTGAATCCCATTTATAATATACATTGAGAATAAAGCTTTTTTTTAGTACCAAGATCGACCATAGTCGCAATTCATTAAAAATTACATGAAATATTATCCAACCAATCTGCAAATATTGTGACAGTTATGAGAATATCTTATTTATAAATACTGTTGCAGTTACGAAAATGTTGTGGATGAGTTTTGCTAGTTTAGAAGTAAAAAGGGGGTATTTTGGTCAATTTAATTGACGATTCTTTAGGCGGAAATTTTTTTGATTTTTTTAACGCCTACACTCTGCCACCGATATGTGCCATAGATTCGGCCATGTCACCGCCGGCTAAGGAACTCTCTAAGCTGGCAGCTGAGGTACAGAGGTACAGATACCCCATATATATATATATATATATATATATATATATATATATATATATATATATATATATATATATATATATATATATATATATATGGGGTATCTGTACCTCTGTACATATATATATATATATATATATATATATATATATATATATATATATATATATATATATATATATATACAGAAATATGTATATCAGCCGACGACTGAGAGACCCTCTCACTCTGCGGTGACGTGACACATTATTAGCCACACTAGGAAGGACGACCTGCCTATTGAAACAGTTGAAATTACTAAATGCCCTTGCGGTAAAAGATAGTAATCTGTATAGTTTTTTTTTAATATTTCTGACGTTAGTCAATATTGTCACAATTATCTTTTATAACTGCGACCAACTTCATCAAATCACGAAACAAATTTGAATGCTTCTTTAATAAATTTTTTTACGTAGATATTATATATTTTAGGAATGCGCCTAAACTCGTAGTTGTCAATAAAATAATTTCTCAAAAGTTTTAAATTTTTTTTACGCAGATATTATATATTTTAGGAATGCACCTAAGGTCGTAGTGGTAAATAAAATAATTTCTCAATAGTTTTAAAAACGCCCTTTATCGCAGTCTACAATTATTTAATTTGTAGATTTTTACGATATGATCTGTAAGAATTTTATTGATTTTGAACATAGTCGCAGTTTACTTTTTTCGCATGTAATGTATAAATTATTATTAATTTTTTTTACATATTGAATGCGAACAAGGACTGCGACTATGATCGCAGTGCTTAACGAGAGCATGTCGTGGATGTTTTTTTTGCTAGGTTAAATATAATAACGGTGACTAAGAACTGATACTATAGTCCCAATTTACGTATTCTTTTATATATTTGTTCTTCACTGTGACTGTTGTCTCAGCCGCCTATAAACTATTAAATTGTTTTTTTACATATTGCATGCGATCAAGGACTCCGACTATGGTCGCAGTGCTTACGACAGCATTTTGTGGATGATTTTTTGCTAGGTTAAATGTAATAACGGTGACTAAGGACTGATACTATAGTCGCAGTTTACGTATGATTTTATATATTTGCTCTTCACTGTAACTGTTGTCTCAGTTGCCTATAAATTACGAATTTTTTTTACATATTGCATGTGAATAAGGACTGCGACTATAGTCGCAGTGCTTAAGGATAGAAGTCACAGTTTTCTAATTTGTGATATACAGTGAAATATACTGATTTGAGATGATTGCGATCATGTTCGCAATATTATCTGTTTATATAGTTTAATTTTGGACTGCGACCATGGTAGCTATTTTTAACTTTATTGGATACAAAACGATCAAACTATTTATGACTGGATAGCGACCGTGGTCGCAGTTTCATATGTAATTATTATCTGAGTACTGCGCGACCATTATCGCAGATAAAATGCAGAAAAATAACTATACGGTATACTTTATATGTATTTTAAAAATATGAAAGTTTATTTTACAGATAGAAGTAAATTTTATTTATAACATAATATGATCAGAAAGAGACCTTACAAAAAAAGAGCATTAAAAGCTCTTAAAAGAAAACAAAATAACGTTGAATATCAGAAGATCAGGAAATTCTAATCCTCGTTGTCATCACCATCATACGCCGATTCGTCATCTTCATTTTTCTCGTCTTCCTATTCATCACTTATTTTCTCATCATCTTCCTCGTCGTCCAGCTCGCAATACTCCTCAGTTTCTTCCTCTTTTTGAGGGTGCTTTGATTCATCGATAAACTCCCAAAATGGATCGTCTCTATCAAGCTCTTCGTCCGATCCGTGTCGAGAAGAACCTATAAAAGATATGCTCAAAGAAAGTGAGCCTCCAGCATCAGAGGACATGCTTTCATCAAGTATGTCTTTGTAAAGTGGCAGAGGAATAAGTTTCTCCTCACTAAGCCCCATGAAAACTTCATCATCCTTATGAAGAGGAGGATCAGATCAAATATTATTTAATATAGTGAGATAGTCAAAAGGAGTGAAGTCCAGACTGATATCAGATTTACTAGAATACCCTAAAGAAAGATGACCGGTGGGAGAATAATTGAAGTTAAAATTTGAGTGTTCAGAGGAAGAAGATGGAGATGATATGATTCAAGAATGAATTATTTTCTGAAAGTTTTAAAATCAAATTGAAAAGGAAAAGCACAAATATCGTTTTTAGATATGAGATAATATATTAGTTACAAGCACTATAAAAAGGTCAATAGTGTGAAAGAACATGAATATTAATAATAATTGTTATAGGTGACGGTTGAGTATTCGAAGAAGTGGTAAAAAGAAATTAAATATTTAATTGAAGCAGTTATGGTGGCAAAATCCAAAGAGTTCCTTTTTCCCAGAGGTTTATTATGTGAAATACAAATTAACTTTTTATAGAATATTTTTTATATATATTTAGATTTTATATTGTGCACATCTTTCCTTTATTGAGATTAATTTTAGTGCACCTCTTTTTTCGAAACTGTTGTTGTATCGCGGTAGATAGAATATTAATTACTTCAATTAATTCAGAGTAATTAATATAGTATTTTATAAGATGTGATATACGCGCACTGATCTCACGATCGCAGGGCTAATCTACTTTGTTAAGTCTGATTGTTGTTAGGACTACAATTTTTTGTTGCATTTTATAAACGATCAAAATTCTGTTACATATGATATGCGAATAAGGACATCGACTGTGGTCGCAATGCTGAACGATAGCATGTTTCGTTTATTATTTCTATGTGAATAAGGAATGCGACTATGGTCACAGTCGTGATATAAAATTGGAAGTTATATTATATTAATCTGCGACCATGGTCGCAGTGCTAAAAGGTCTGCAGTTAGGGTCGCATTCGTGATATAAGATTGAAAGTTTTGTTATACTATGACTGCGACCATGATCGCTATGCAAATATATTTTTTTAATTATATCTTTGATCTTATGTGTACTGCGACCTGAATCCCATTTATAATATACATTGAGAATAAAGCATTTTTTTAGTACCAAGATCGACCATAGTCGCAATTCATTAAAAATTGCATGAAATATTATCCAACCAATCTGCAAATATTGTGACAGTTATGAGAATATCTGATTTATAAAATACTGTTGCAGTTACGAAAATGTTGTGGATGAGTTTTGCTAGTTTAGAAGTAAAAAAGCGGTATTTTGGTCAATTTAATTGACTGATCCCCTAAGAACGGTTCTCACGGATTTCTGTGAGAACTTTCACGTGGGTCGTCGGATCTGATAGATCAAATCAAATAAAACTAGATCTCTATCAGATCCGACGGCCTACGTGAAAGTTCTCACATGAATTCGTGAGAACCGTTCTTAGGGGATCAACTCACTATATATATATATATATATATATATATATATATATATATATATATATATATATATATATGGGGTATCTGTACCTCTGTACATATATATATACAAAAATATGTATATCAGCTGACGACTGAGAGACCCTCTCAGCCTGCGGTGACGTGACACATTATTAGCCACAGTAGGAAGGACGACCTGCCTATTCAAACAGTTAAAATTACTAAATGCCCTTGCGGTAAAAGATAGTATATCTGTATAGCTTATTATTATTTTTATATTTCTGACGTTAGTCAATATTGTCACAATTATCTTTTATAACTGCGACCAACTTCATCAAATCACGAAACAAATTTGAATGCTTCTTTAATAAATTTTTTACGCAGATATTATATATTTAGGAATGCGCCTAAGCTCGTAGTTGTGAATAAAATAATTTCTCAAAAGTTTTAAATTTTTTTACGTAGATATTATATATTTTAGGAATGCACCTAAGGTCGTAGTGGTAAATAAAATAATTTCTCAATAATTTTAAAAGCGCCATTTATCGCAGTCTACAATTATTTAATTTGTAGATTTTTACGATATGATCTGCAAGAATTTTACTGATTTTGAACATAGTCGCAGTTTACTTTTTTCGCATGTAATGTATAAATTATTATTAATTTTTTTACGTATTGAATGCAAACAAGGACTGCGACTATGATCGCAGTGCTTAACGAGAGCATGTCATGGATGTTTTTTTTGCTAGGTTAAATATAATAACGGTGACTAAGAACTGATACTATAGTCCCAATTTATGTATTATTTTATATATTTGTTCTTCACTATGACTGTTGTCTCAGCCGCCTATAAACTATTAAATTGTTTTTTAGATATTGCATGCGATCACGGACTCCGACTATGATCGCAGTGCTTACGACAGCATTTTGTGGATTATTTTTTGCTAGGTTAAATGTAATAACGGTGACTAAGGACTGATACTATAGTCGCAGTTTACGTATGATTTTATATATTTGCTATTCACTGTAACTGTTGTCTCAGCTGCCTATAAACTATGAATTTTTTTTACATATTGCATGCGAATAAGGACTACGACTATGGTCGCAGTGCTTAAGGACAGCAGTCACAGTTTTCTAATTTGTGATATACAGTGAAATATACTGATTTTAGAGGATTGCAATCATGTTCGCAATATTATCTGTCTATATAGTTTAATTTTGGACTGTGATCATGGTAGCTATTTTTAACTTTATTGAATGCAAAACGATCAAACTATTTATGACTGGATAGCGACCGTGGTCGTAGTTTCATATGTAATTATTATCTGAGTACTGCGACCATTATCGCAGATAAGATGCAGAAATAATAACTATATGGTATACTTTATATGTATTTTAAAAATATGAAAGATTATTTTACAGATAGAAGTAAATTTTATTTATAACATAATATGGTCAGAAAGAGACCTTACAAAAAAAGAGCATTAAAAACTCTTAAAAGAAGACAAAATAACGTTGAATATCAGAAAATCAGAAAATTCTAATCCTCGTCGTCATCACCATCATAAGCAGATTCGTCGTCTTCATTTTTCTTGTCTTCCTGTTCATCACTTATTTTCTCATCATCTTCCTCGTCGTCCAGCTCGCAGTACTCCTCAGTTTCTTCCTCTTTTTGAGGGTGCTTTGGTTCATCGATAAACTCCCAAAATGGATCGTCTCTATCAAGCTCTTCGTCTGATCCGTGTCGAGAAGAACCTATAAAAGATATGCTCAAAGAAAGCAAGCCTCCAGCTTTAGAGGACATGCTTTCATCAAGTATGTCTTTGTAAAGTGGCAGAGGAATAAGTTCCTCCCCCATGAAAACTTCATCATCCTTATGAAGAGGAGGATCAGATAAAATATTATTTGATGTAGTGAGATAGTCAAAAGGAGTGAAGTCCAGACTGGTATCAGATTTACTAGAATACCTTAAAGAAAGAGGACTGGTGGGAGAATGATTGAAGTTGAAATCTGAGTGTTCAGAGGAAGAAGATGGGGAAGACATGATTCAAGAATGAATTATTTTCTGGAAGTTTTGAAATCAAATTGAAAAGGAAAAGCACAAATATCGTTTTTAGATATGAGATAATATATTAGTTACAAGCACTACAAAAAGGTCAATAATATGAAAGAACATGAATAGTAATAATAATTGTTATAGGTGACGGTTGAGTATTCGAAAAAGTGGTAAAAAAAAATTAAATATTTAATTGAAGCAGTTATGGCAGGAGAATCCGAAGAGTTCCTTTTTTCCAGAGGTTTATTACGTGAACCATAAATTAACTTTTTATAGAATGTTTTTCTTATATCTTTAGATTACGTATGGTGCACATCTTTTCTTTATTGAGATTAATATTAGTGCATCTCTTTTTTCGAGACTGTTGCTGTATCACGGTAGATAGAATATTAATTACTTTATTTAATTCAGAGTAATTAATATAGTATTTTATAAGACGTGATATACGCGGACTGATCTCACGGTCGTATGACAAATCTACTTTATAAAATGATCAAAAATCTGTTACATAAAGCATGTGAAAAAGACAGCGACTGTGATTGCAGTGCTAAACGATAGCATGTTTCATCTGTTATTTCTATGCGAATAAGGAATGCGACTAGGGTCGTAGTCGTGATATAAAATTGAAAGTTATATTATATTAAGTCTGCGATCATGGTCGCAGTGATCGAAAGTTTTGTTATACTATGACTGCGACTCGGGTCGCAGTCGTGATATAAAATTAAAAGTTATATTATATTAAGTCCGCGACCATGGTCGCAGTGATTGAAAGTTTTATTATACTATGATTGCGATTAGGGTCGCAGTCGTGATATAAAATTGAAAGTTATATTATATTAAGTCCGCGATCATGGTCGCAGTGATCGAAAGTTTTGTTATACTATGACTGCGACTTGGATCGCAGACTTTATAAAACGATCAAAATTCTGTTACATAAGGCATGTGAAAAAAGACAGCGCCTGTCGTCGCAGTGTTGAACGATATCATGTTTCGTCTGTTATTTCTATGCGAATAAGGAATGCGGGGTCGCAATCGTGATATAAATAAATATTGTTGCAGTTACGAGAATATCTGATTTTATAAAATATCTGCAAAATAATTAACAATTATATTTTATTATTTTTTACATTGTACATTTGTAATAGAAAAATTAATATACGGTTGCCCCACATTAAATTTCATTTTTATATTCATTTCAGTTTCTTTTATTAAACCTATATGAATTGAAAATAACACGAAATAAAATAATAAAAAATTATATAAAAAATAACAGTTTTTTTTATGTTTCAAGCATGTTTTTTACTTTTCACTGCTGCTGTTTATTTCACATTATCTTAATCCAATTTTTTTCCATTATAATTTCGATATAGTAGAATTAGGAATTTTATAACTGTAGATATATTCAACAGAAAATTCACAGTAAATTACAAATTTTTTAGGTAAAATTTTATTGTGGATGGGTTTTTGCTAGTTTAGAAGTAAAGAAGGGATATTTTGGTCAATTTGATTAACGATTCTTTAGGCGGAATTTTTTTTGATTTTTTTGGCGCCTACACTCTGCGACCGATATGTGACATATATTCAGCTACGTTACCGCCAGCTGAGAAACTCTCTCAGCCGTCGGCTGAGGTATAGTAACCCCCCCCCCACACACATATATATATAATATATATAGAGAGAGATGTACCTCAGCTGCCAGCTGAGAGAGACTCTCTCAGTTGTCACTTCAATATGATCGTAAACTTACTGCAACATGATCGCAGTCAACTGTAAGATGGTCGCAGTCCTAAAAAATCATATAATTTCAGTGTAATTAAGACTGCAACCATGGTCGCAGTCTTCTCGCAGTCCTTAGAAAAGACTGGGACCATGACAGCAGTTGTCATAAAAATACTGCGATTTAATCACAGTGCTCATGTAAAACTGCGACCATCGCACCAGCACCCAAAAATGTGGTTGAAATTCAGCCACGTTGCGCCAGTTGGAAGAGTCTCTCTCAGCTGACGGCTGAGACACAGATTCCTCATATATATATATATATATATATATATATATATATATATATATATATATATATATATATATATATATATATATATATATATATATATACCTCAGCCGCCAGCTGAGAGAGACTCTGTCAACTGGCGCAAAGTAGCTGAATTTTAACAACTATTTTGGCTACTGGTACCATGGTCGCGGTTTTATATAAGGACTGTGATAATGTCACAGTGATTTTATGAGGACTACTGCCATGGTCGCAGTTTTTTCTAAGGACTGTGACCAAGGTCGCAGTCTTCAGCAAAAGACTGCGACCATGGTTGCAGTCTCTTCCTGAGGGCTGCTACCATGCATGCCTAATTACACTGAAATTATATGATTTTTTAGGACTGTGATCATGTTACAGTGGGCTGCGACCAAGTTGCAGTGGGTTTGTGATCATATTAAAGTGACAGCTGAGAGAGTCTCTCTCAGCTATCGGCTGAGGTACATTTTTCTCACACACACACATGATTAGAAAACTTATCTTACATTATCTCTCTCACTCATTGATGTATTATTACAGTATTATATACTATGTATTTTGCGTATGCCATGTACAGACAACGCAAAAATGTTCGTTATTTTTGTGTAGACTTTTCCATTTTTTTCTTTTCTTCTTGCACGACTCCTCTCTGTCTCTGTCTCTCTCTCTAAAAGTCAATGGTTTAATCCTATCAGTAGTTTAACATGCTTTACGGAAAATTGAATCAAGGTTATGCTTTGACTCCTATGTGCTTTACTTGAACGGGCCGCCGTTCTTGGGTCGGGTCGGTATGCTTGATATCTCAACCCAGAGCCAATCTGTGTCCATGTTCTACAAATGCAGGAACCATCGCTAGATATATGACTTTTTTCCTTTTTTTTTTACTGAAAAAGATATTTAACTTGAAATTTCATGATGTAGTTCATATTATTAAAATGTATTAAGAAATTGTGGCTCGCTGATGAGATCACTGGATTTGCTTTTCTGTGATCATCCATTCAAATCTTTATGAGCGGACATGTGAATAAACTGATAGTTAACAGTAAGGTTTTTTTTTAAAATTATTATAAAAATTAAAAGATATATTATATCCGGACAAAACTAAACGATGGATCCATTTTCAATCTGATATTTAAACTCTTAAAAGAAGAGATCGACCAGATTGAACACTCTACCGATCGGAATGCGTCAACAATATCTAACTGAGTCGCCACATCAAGTAGGAAGTAACTTGAGATTGACAGCAGGGAATTTAACAATTAAAAATGAGACGATAAAATAACCCAATCACCCAAGATGCCCATAAAAAAATTGGTGATGTGACAGATGCTCAAATTTGAATTAACTTCATTATCAGCAATAAAGATTTATCAATGTATGAAATTTATCTGAGAAAATGATAAAATAATTAAAGAAAATTCCAAAGAAGAAAATAAACTCCCCGAAAGAAAAAACTCATTCACAAACAATAAGCAAAAAAGAGCAAAAGAGGAAATAAAAAAGAATCAAACACGAACCAACGGGTTAGCTCACTGATAACACCCTTCCCTCTCAGTAGAGAAGTTTCAAGTTCAATCTTCCATTGTGGAACAGGTTATTTAATTTGAATAATTAATGATTGGTGCATGTGTATACACTAAAAAGCAACCTTTGTCCTCTTTCTCAAAAACTAAGGGAATCAACCTCCCAATTGATTAAAATTGGCCAATCGAAGCTCAAGAATGAACAAAATGCAAAGATTAATTCAATGCTCATGACCTTAGTCTATAAACCTAAAACTTTTTGTAATTTAACTTCATACTTTATTGGTAATTATGTCAGAGAGACTGACCTCTTCCATTTAAAGCTTGTTTGTTTACTTTAAAAGTTAGTGAAAAACTATTTTTTTGCTCTTGACAATATGGACAGAACTTTTTTTTTCGCGTCTTTCTGGTGTTTATCTTTTTGCTGTTTGTTTACTGTGAAAGTTGAGAAGAAATTTTTTCCCTCCAACTCAGTTTTTTCGCTACACATTGACTTTCATATTTCAGAGAAAAGCCCTAAAAGGTCGAAAAACTGGCACGTGGGGCCCACACTTTTTTTTTCCCCATCTAGCGGCTAATCAGCCCCTTAGGTGCTTTCTTCCCACCTTCCCTACCTGCGGTGCATTTTCAGCCGTGTGGGCTTCCACACTGTAGCTCTTGAGAAGCGTGATGATCACGGAACTATATAATATCATACAGTGAATCTTAAAAATTGAATAAATATGCATGTAACCATTCACACTGAAAATAATAAAAAATTTAAAACTTGATGAACTCAGATTAGATTAAAACAGAATAGTAGCATCACAGCAACCTAGAAACAAATGGTCCCATTAATAATTTGAGGGCATTATTACTATCAATTCCTGCCCTCATTATTTCCTTATTTTCTAGTAAAATATAAAACATGAAATATATATTCTAGGGATGAGGGACCATAGCTGTAGTTTTGCTGCTTTTGCAATGAAAGCTATTGACCTCCTCCTCTCTCTCTCTCCCCCCTATATAATCACACCACTTCTCTCCTCTCAAACTCCCACCTCTCTCTCTCTCTCTCTCTCTCTCCTCTCTCTCTCTCTCTCATGCCATTCTTCCTTCAATCCCTTTGAGCATCATCTATGCACTCAAAGAGATCTTAGTTCATTTTTGTGAATCGGGAAAAAAAAATATAGGGCCTGATCACTCCCCAGTTTCAGTTGTTTTGAAGCTGGCTTGCTCTCCAATCCCCATTCCTTAGAAAAACCTTTATAAAAAAACTCTTGAACATGTAACTTTGCCCTACCTGCTCTCACTCCAATTCCCAAAAAAAAAAAACACCAAAAAATATTGTATCATTATCTTCCCATGAATCCTTAATACAAGGTTCCTATACTTGTTGCCTTACCCTTGCCACAATTCCACCGTTTTCATAGCAACACCTTTATAAAAAACATTCAAATTATGTAAAATTTTCTTCTCTCCAAATCACATTTCCACCAACAAAAAAAAAAAAAAAAAAAAAAAAAAAAAAAAAAAAAGTTGTAATTATCTGAGGAGTGAGAGTGGCAATGCCGGAATCGGAGACGGGGACGCCGACGGCGGCGTCGGCACCGGCGACACGGGGACGCCGGGGGCCCCGTTGTTCAATTCGCTGCGGGTGGACTCGCTGTCCTACGATAGGAAATCGATGCCGCGGGGCAACAAGTGCCTGCCCATGGACGCCTGGGCCGCGTCTCCCGCGTGCCTCACCGACTTTCCCAGGCCCGACGTCTCCCTCACACGCAAGGTACGCACATGTCAACCCCTCCAACACAACAGCTCTCACTGTCTGTTTGTGTCTTTTAAGCTCACCTGCTGCTTGATTGATTAATTAATTAATTGATGGGTGATGATCATAATCAAAAAATTGTGATGCTTATGATGCATGCACATGAGCTGTGGGTTTGAGACAGCTCCCACATGTTTATAGTTAATTACTGACGTCTCCTGCTCGATTAAAAAATTTGAGGTCGGTATTTTGTGATTATACTATGGTGACGCTTTCTCTTTGTTTTTCTTTTTTTCCCTTTATTTCAATATTAATTTCGTATTTCTTGATTTATATTTTGGGATTCTTATTATTTTTTTTAGAATAACAATGGACTGGTCTCCCATGTTTCATTAATAAATTAATAAGATTTTAATGAAAGTATCTCTAAAAATACAAATAAATACATAAAATCCTCCTTGAACATGAGGGTTACTTGCACACCACACAGGTTCCGAAGAAAAATAGCAACAAAAATATATAAGAAAAGAAGAGAGAAGCAAAAGCTACGAATTGTTTTTGAAAGAGGCAAAGTTTTTGGGTTCTTATTGAAATTCAACCCACATTTATGACCGACAGGAATATCCATAACTCCACACTTAGAGGTTAAGTTGTAGTCTCCCGTTGACTCTCACTTAAAAAAACAAGATTAAGACTGACAACGTAGGGCCCCATCTAAACTCGCTGTGGAACATAGAAATCTCAGATCGGCGTGTTACAATCATCGATAGAATACACTGAATAATTTTCTTGAAGATGCATTACATAAAAATTAGTTTTTTTTTGTGCTATTTATATATCAACTAGCTGAGATGAGCAAAACAAGTAGTAGGTAGAGAGATCTCAATTCCAATATGTTTCTCTCTTTGGGTGATGCGTGCACGGTGTTAATATACTATTAGAAGATACAATTGTTTTCTTTTTTAAGTTATCAAAATGGGCGGCGCCCTCTTCGTTTGCACAAGGTGACAATTGGTTAGAATCCCTCAAGAATCCTCAACACAGCAGAGTTAGGCTACAAGTCCATTCATGCATTGCACAAAAAAATAAAAAATGAAGCCCACCACATCTGAGTCACTCCATGCTGGCCTCCTCAGTGAAGTTATTATCTCTAGGTCAGCTCGTTGAGACAGACATGATGGAGCGAGATGCTAGAGATGCCAATGGGCCAGGTCTTGGTTGTGATGTGTATAAAGAATAGAATAGTTGAATGATGCTTAGCTAGTTAATCATCTTCTCTTTATCTGGGCTTCTAGGCTTTTTTATTGTTTAAATATTGGTTTTTAAATTAGTCTTGATTTGATGTTGATTGCTGAAAGTTTTGCATGTGTAGATCATTTTAAGTTGTTGCAAATATAGATTAATGTTATGTTACTTTTATTCAATGATTCTAAATTCATTAACCTCAACTTTTCTACACGTTTGGACACTTGTACTCTCTGCTTAACCTCTCAACAAATTTTTAAAGCCACTGTCTTATTTCGAATTTGAAATTTTTCATAATCTAATCTCATTTTTTTATCACTGAGTTAGATCTCACTTATAAGAGCAACTCCAGAAGAAGATCTCTAAATTTGAGCTATTTTAGAGAGAATATTAGTTTAGAAAGTACTCTATTTCATTTATGTTCCAAGGAGCTCCCTAAATTTGAGCTATTTTAAATATTTATTATTTTTTAATGTCAATGTGATCAAGGATATTTTTGTATTATTTTAAAGCAACCTATAATAGCTTATAATAATAATGAATATAATTTAGAGAGTGAGTTTGAGTCTGTATATTTGGAGAGTTAAGACTTGCTCCTATAATAAAGAGACATACATGGAGTAATATTAAAGCTCAATTTATTGAGTTTGTTCCTGAAATAAAGAAAGAAGAAAGATGAAGAGCCTCTTTAGAGATGCTTTAACATCCTAACTCAGAGAGTTCAGTAGACTGATTTTTTGTTCACCGTGAAGAAGTTTATAGGCCCCAGCGATGGAGGGGCATCCTAAAGGAGACAAATTACAAGAAATTCAATAGAGGGGGCAGCCAAGAAGCCATTCCTCGTGAAGTCATCTGCAAATTATTTTAATCACATAGTTTCAGACTTTTCAGTTCTTCCCCCAACCAACAACTCCTTTATTTATTTATTTATTTCTTCCTTTTGCCAATTGCCTGCTATTATTATGTTAAATAATAACAGGAATCAAATGTGTGAGATGAGTCTCTTGGCTCTTCTGTTCTGTGTGCTGTCACTCAATGCTCCTTGCATAATGCATCGCACAAGTTGTCGTCACTCAACGAAGAAAAGTTTGCTCCATCAAAAATGAGCAAACGGACGATTGGCCTTGGCCTCTTTTTTCTATTGACTAAGTGTCTCATCGGGGTGGGCCCCGTGCTACCCATTTATCGAATATAAACAATACAATAATGGTTAATTGGCTCACTATATCTGTAAAATTCGGGGTCTTTTCACTAATGAATATGAGGCAGAAAGTTTACATTTAGCATTAGAATGTCAAGGGTTTAAAGAAATTCTGAATATGAAAAAGAAAAGGTTACTTATTTTGATATGGAAAAAAGAGTTTAGAAGAAATAAGCTTAAACATTAGAGACTACTCTCCAAATTTTGAGAGAAGAAATGTCAGTAACAAAGTGTAATTTTTCTGTGAGATCTCGATTCTTCCTTCAGCTTTTCCCCTAGATAGCTACTAATGTAGGAGACGGTGACTTGCGCGCAGGCTCCAAAATCTGAACTGATCATTGATTGCTTTCCTTGCTTTTCTTTTTTTGTATTTTGCTTGAACAATAACTGTATTGGAACTTGCTTTTCATCTAGATAGTGGTGCTTGTACTGTGTTATGACTTGTGATTGTTGTGGATAGAAAATTCAAGCCAAGAAAGAAAACTGAACGAGAGATACTGTGTTTATATTCTAAATAGAAATTCCTTTAGCTGAGAAATATTCCAAGTGATCCAGGGGGTTTACAAGGTCAAAAGGTTTACCACAAAACTCAAATCCTTATCTCAAACCAAACCTAAGATTTTATAAGTAATTTAAACCATACAAACAACATATATAAGTCAAAATTTAGGCAATGTCAGCAAACAAAACTTAGGGACAAAATAGTATGCATCGGAATGCTAATGAAAGCGAGTTTATTCTATTATCATGTATAAAAATAAAGTATGTCACAATCACAAGATTAGATAAGTTAAGACCTAAAGTGATGTTACAACTAACAAATCCTTCTGCTGTCCAATTCCATTCGATTATGGGCGTGTTTGTTTCACCGTAAAAGTTCCTAAGTCGTAGGTGACAATTGCGACTTACGACTTATGGTGTTTATTTACGTAATTTGTAAATTGCACTTGCTTCTCACTTACGATCCACTTGCAGTACAAACAGTTAATTTTGTGTTCATGTAAATCTCACTTACAACCCATTTACAGTACAAACAGTTAAATTTGTGGTCATACAATTTTGTATTTCATACAGTTAATTGTAATTTTTAATATTTACTATTTTTAGTATTTATTGACATTTTTTAATATTTTTAAATCACCAAATAGTTAATTTGTAATCAATTTTCTCACTTATAACTTACACGTTACAATAACCAAATACCGTATAAACAATATATTTTCTCCTTACAATTTTACATTACCAACCAAACACTGTAAAACATATTTGCATGTAACTAACTTATAACTGTAAAATAGTTTACCACTTACACTTACAAATTGTGATCACTTACGACAACCAAACATGCCCTATATTGTGGCTCCCCCGTGCCTAGATTCAACTTAGATTCAACTCAGGTTTAATTTGTTGAGTTAGATGTTGAACAAATAGTCCCACATCGGCTAGACATAGGTGTAGTCTTAGGTAAATAAGAATTTGAGTAACTCTATCCAGAAAGCCAATCTTTTTTGAGATGATACCCCTAAGTCTTAACAAATTAAAAAACTGCACCTTTTAAATCTACTCTCCACATAGTTTGCCAATATGCTCAGCTATTAACCCAGCTGAACATGTGAAACAAATTTACTCACATCAATCTATACCTCCAGTGCTGCAAAGTACAATAACGTATATATTTATGCTGGGATGAGCTCAGGACTTGCAATGCGCTTGAAGGCTGTTTGTTTCGTCGTAAAAGTCTGTAATTCGTATATGACTATAACCCAATTACAACTATGATGTTTGTTTGAACCGTAATTCATAAATAATTTAGGCAACTCAACTGCCACTCACTTGCAACCCAATTACCACTCACTTACAACCCACTTACAGTTAATTTTATGGTCATGCAAATTTGTATTATTTTTTTATGTTAATATTGAATTTTAATATTTAACATTTTTAATATTTATTTGCAATATTAAAACTTTTTAAATCACCAAATAGTTGATTTTGTGGTGAACTTTTTCACTTATGACTTACACATTACGACAACCAAAGACCGTAAAACACAACATATTTTTCCACTTACAACTTTATATCACCAACCAAACACTGTAAAACTTACATGCATGTAACTCTTTTACAACTGTAAAAGATTTTATCAATTACGACAACCAAACATACACTTGATCTAATTTCCCCAACATTCAGCCAAGAAATCCACGCGCTAAACATATAATAACTAAGGCGATATGCCTCTGCTTCCAGTATACTAGCTAAGGACTCTATCTAACCCTTCTATCTCATACATCTAATATATTTTCATTGCAAAAATTGCTAATCCTTTTTTCTATTTTTATAGGAATAAGCACACCCATACCCAATATTATTATTTGTAGAAAAAAGTTATGGTACAAAGATGTTACAGAGCGCGCGGAGTGGGTTATGCAAGCGGCAACAATTCAGCCTTCCATAGAAAATTGCTAATCTAACTACAAATTTCTAATTATCATCTTACTTGCCACTCCCCGATAGTTAAATATGTTAGGATTTTGTCTTATTTTTAAGAGGAGATGATAATCCAAAAAATTCAAATAAGCTGGAGAAGAAGATGATTGCTCGGAGAGAAAAAAGAAGCAGATCAAAAAAAGTTAGTCGACTAATCAGAAGTACTAATCGAGTAGGACAGATACATAGACAAATATAAAAAGGAGACTAAATATAGTAGTCGACTAATAAGTTATATTAGTCGACTAATGAAAAAGATTAGTCGAGTAGGCCAAATTATTAGTCGATTGTCAGGGCAGTTCTGCATGTGCAGTTTCCTTCTCAGGTGACCGCGAGTTTCCTCTTATAGTGGAGATTGAATAGGATTCAGATTGAAAGTTTGTTTCTAAAGATTAAAGGGTTTAAAATCTTTCTAGATCAAGAAGATCAACTCCTAATAAAATTGATCCAGATTCCTCAAGCATCTAATGACCAAAATCATCTCATAGTCTAAAAATAGTTATATTGTAAAATCTTATACATAAAAGATTATAATTTAGGATTTAGGTGGAGCAGAAGAACAGAAGAAAGTTGTGATGAACAATAATGTAAGGCCCTAAAAAGTCAAGAAGACCCTAAAAGACCAAGAAAGAGAGGAGAAAGGTGAAGGTGCATAGAAAGAAGGTATAATCTTGTAACCTAGGTGTAGATTCAATGGAAAGATGAATACTCTTGTGTCATCAAGAGGAAGATTAGATCTCTTGTATCAAGTTTATTAATAAAACTTTCTCAAGTTCTCTCTCCGTGAACGTAAGCCAAGTTTGGGCCAAACCACATTAAATTATGTATTCTTCTTATATCTTTTAATATTCATCTTGTGTGCTCGAGGTAATCGATCTCATGGCGTGCTTAAGATCATCGATGGGGAATTTTGAATCTCCGATCTATTGGAATCATAGTAAGTCACGCAATAATTGGTATCGGAGCATATCAATTTCGTTACAACAATTAGTGTCAGAGCTGATGGTGTTTGTTTAAGACTCGAATACTCTAGATGAAGTAGAAGATGTCGAGTCAATAGAGTTTGGAGAAGGTATCAAGACGAAGAAGACAGCAAGAAAGTTTAGATTTGCTCTAAAATAAGATCGAAGACTTTTGGAGTATATTGATCAAGGTGGAGTCGTCAAGGCTCAATGATGCTCAAATTTGAACACGGTAGACGCGGAGGTGATGATCGGATCATCGCCAATGACGGACGGCAAGATGAGCTCGACGAACTCATGGGCATCGCACAAGGAATCCCATGGAGGCTCGCTGCAACTGCAAGTCAAAGAAAAACAGCGGAGGGTGATGAAGACGATCAATGGATGAGATTGATCGGAAGGTAGATCGTGCAATCATAATCGGATTCAGACGATTAAGGTGTCGAACCCTATGTTTTTCAATGTTCTGGATGCAATAGCAGGTGTTGATCGAGGATACTGTAATGTTTGATGTAGGTTTTATACAGATCGGTTATAGAAATAGACGGAGTTCACGGTCAAAGTTACGACGGACAAGTTTTGACACCGTGAGATTATTGTAGGATTGGTGGATATATCAGGTTTGAAAATCGTCAATAGTAGGATAATAAATCTGACAAACATCAAAACAGTGGTGAATGACATCCCTGATTGATGGAAGGAAGACTATGACAGTCTGTGACGGGAAGGCCCGGTAAGACCAGGACAGTTATGTAAAGACGATAAGTCTTAAGATTAAAACATCGATGGAAGGTGGACCATCACTAAGTGATCGGTGGAAGACCATGGTACTACAAGCCCTTGACAATGTTCGTATAAAGTTGGTAAGACTATTGTAGAATTAGAGACAAACTGCCTCAAGACCAGCGGGGCCCCATGACCGGGAAGGCGTCACAAAGCGGAATTTGCTGGTGACAGCGGTGACGATTCTGGGGTCTGTGGACTGATTCTGCTAGTGGATGGCCTCGACGGTGTCATCGTAGGCGTCGGGGTGGTTGGAGGCTAGGTGGCACTCGAGGGAGACGACGAGGGCGGGGAGGGCGTCTACCATCTGGTTGTAGAACTGGTGGTAGACAACGAAGTCAGGGCTGAAGAGGATGAAGTTGCCGCCGTGGTAGTAGATGATCACGAGGAGCTTGTTGCTGTGTGAAATTCGGAGGTAGAGGCGGAGCTTTGTGTTGTTTGTAGTGTCTTTGGACCAGATTGGAGAATTTAGGTCGTCGGAGAGGAGAAAAAAGAGAGGGGATAATTTGACAATTTGTTTTCTAAACTGTTAAAATATAATAGCACCGACAGTGGGGTATTTTTTTAATCAAACATGATGATTTAGAAGGTAATTTTAGAAACATAATGATTTAAGGGGGATATATATATATATATATATATATATATATATATATATATATATATATATGAGAGTAACCCTTATTTTTATCATTTTAAAAAAGAAAATCTTTTTCTCAAAAATCAACTATATGTATCGACTGCCATGAGTATCATGTCTCATTTTCGTGATCAGCTGATTTATTATGGCAGCTTGGAGCAGAATTCGTGGGCACATTTATCCTGATCTTCGGCGCGACAGCAGCCCCCATCGTGAACCAAAAGTACAACGGCGCAGAGACCCTGATCGGGAACGCAGCTTGCGCAGGACTGGCAGTGATGATCGTTATCCTCTCCACGGGCCACATCTCCGGGGCTCACCTGAACCCCTCGCTCACCATCGCCTTTGCAGTGCTCCGCCACTTCCCTTGGCCACAGGTGCCCGCCTACATTGCGGCTCAGGTTTCTGGGTCCATCTGCGCGGCTTATGCACTCAAGGGCATATACCATCCGTTCCTCTCAGGAGGGGTTACAGTCCCCTCTGTCAGCACCGTGCAGGCATTCTTCCTCGAATTTGTTATAACATTCAATCTCTTGTTCGTCGTCACTGCTGTTGCCACTGACACTCGCGCGGTACATATGCATACATAGTTGCACGAATTGTTTTCCCTCTTTATGTGCCTCTTCCTTGATTAATCTTGCTTGTTAAATTAGAATTAACTTGCACATTTTCGTCTGTTTAGGTTGGAGAATTGGCAGGGATTGCAGTTGGAGCTACAGTGATGCTTAACATTCTCATCGCAGGGTTAGTATTATGCGTATATCTGATGCTTGAGCCCTATTCAACCACTACTTTGATCTAAAAGTTTAAAAGCTCAAGTAGTCAAAATTTTTGAAGTGAATATTTCAATCAAAGTCGTGAATAGTTTTCAAAGTACAACCTCTATATGTCTCATAAATATATCGTTTGAGAATTGCTTTCGATGCATTAAAAGTGCTAGCTTTTATAAAAGAAAATCTGGAAGAAAAAAAAAAAATCTTACATAAAAGAAAAAAATTTGGAAGTTTTTCACAAACTCCACCCCCCCCCCCCCCCCCCCCCCCCCCCCCCCTCGCGCTAATGGAGAGAAACAACTTACACATGACTCTGTACAGACCGTCCAGTGGAGGATCCATGAATCCTGTGCGGACCTTGGGGCCGGCAGTGGCAGCAGGCAACTACAGGCAGATATGGATATACCTGGTGGCTCCGACGGCCGGGGCCATCACCGGGGCCGCAGTGTATACCTTCGTGAAGCTGAAAGACGAGGATGGTGACACCGTCACACCACGGCAAGTCAGGAGCTTCCGCCGTGGCTGAGGCCACCAACACCAAATGCTAGCTAGCTAGCTTCCCGTCCCCAGAATAAAAGTTTCGTCTGTAATGATTATGGACTGCTTTCGGCTCTCTCCCTTTACGGTCCTGTACTATATATACAGTCTGTGTGTTTGTTGTGTGTATGGAAGTGACGGGAAGCCCACGGCCCTAAAGCGAGGGACTTGCTTTTGGGTCGAGTTGTGAGTTTGTGCCAACTCTGTGTGGCTTGTTTAATTTGTCTGTCGTTGACATGCTGATGTTGTGTTTGATCCACACATAGTGGGAGAAGAGAATATGCTTCCTTCTTCGGCTGTGGGTGGGTGGGTCGGTGTGGTTTGTAATAGTGTTTATGTTGGGTGTGTGGGGAAAAGCTTCGATTAATAAGTGGGTGGGTGAATAAAGTTTGGTGGTGTTTTATGTACGTGCTGCATGTTTTCATTGCTCTTTTGAGTACTATCTTGGGGTTTCTTTCTTGCTCTCTGATGTGCTTGTCAAGGTGCATATTCCGGCTATAATTAGATCAAATGTACCCGTCAGATGAAAATAAGACAGTATTCACCACGAGTCAGAAAATTTACAGTTATAAGGTGATGCCCTTCGGACTCAAGAACGCAGGGGTCACCTTTCAACGGATGGTAAACAAGATTTTCAAGGATCTTATCGGGAACACCATGGAGATGTATGTTGGCCCAAAGACCCTTCACTTTAGTTTTGAGGATGACTAACTTATGAAATTAAGTTTGCTAATGATCTTATGTTTAATAAGCTTCAGATATTGATCAATATCTTAGTAGGTGTTTAGTTTCAACAAAGGATTCAACGCCAGTTTTGATGCTAACACATGTTGATTCAAGAGCTCGCACTCAAGATCACATCTAGTACTCGGATGGAGTCAACCTCTTATTGGCCCAAAGGCCCATCACTCTAGTTTTGATGATGATTAACTCATGTAGTTATAGTTTACTAATAATCTTGTGTTTATATAGTTTCAGTTATTGATCAAGATATTAGTAAGTGTTTAGCTTCAACAAAAAAGTTTTGAAAGCAAACACATATAGATTCAAGAGCTCGCGCTTCAAGATCGCATCTAGCACTCAGTTGGATCAAGCTCTTTGGATTGCGTTTGGATCGGGTCAACTTGAAGATGAGGATCGACAAGAAAACTTCAGTTTGTTTAATTTAAGATTATATTTAGATCTTGTGTAAAGATAGATAGTGTTGATATGCTCATGTTCACATACACACACAAGTTTAAAGTTTGGTTTTTGGTTTAACCAATTTTAGATTTCATATCAAAAACATAGATATATATCTTATATGTGTATTGAATTCTATCCATACACTCTATGCTTCAAATATAGTTTGAATATCTTGTTTTTGTATCCAATACAAGTTTGGAGAAAATGGTTTTTCATTCCAAAATCTAAGTTTTGAAAAATACAAATTTTGTGTTTAAGCCTAATTTCAATATCACAAAAATGGTTCAAATAGTTTATAATATGTGCTGATTTCTGATCACCCATGTTTGCTATTCAAAGATCTTACAAAAACTTATTTTTGTGAAACTTATGTGATTTTATGGGATTTAATTGGTATTAAATAACCTAAGTTTCAAGTTCCAGAATTTCAGCCAGACTTAGCTAGCGGTCGACCGGACTGGTCGATCGATGTGCACGCAAACATGCACATGGCCAGCCTAAAAGGCCGGTCGACCGCGCGGTCGACCAACTGAAAGCACCAAACTCTCGAGTGCTGGCCGGTCGACCCGGCAATCGACCGGAGGCTCAACAGTCAGAAAAATGACCGTTGGTCGGTCGACTGGGTGGTTGACCGGAAAGGCATTTCTGCCCTTTCCTACTGCCAACATGCATAATTTAGAGAGGGTTATAAGTACTCATCTCGTGGATTGTTTTTAATAAGAAGTTTTAGAGCTTCTCTCCCATCTTATAAGAGTTTTCAGCAAGTTTTAGAAGAGTTTTTGAGAGAAAAGATTTATCTTTTATTTGTTTTCAAGGGTTAAAAAAATCAAAGAAAAAGAGTCTTTGGAGAAATTATTTTTGATCTTCATATCTATTTCATTTTGTATTTTTCCCAAGTGTTTTTCTTGTGATTTGTTTTTCAAACACCTTGTATCCTCACACTTGAGCTATCATCTCTATCCTATCTATAGGATCTTATTTTTGTGAGAAAATTGGTTTGTGGTCTATTTAATCACCAAGGTTGTTTGTGGTCTTGAGATCACCAAGTTGTAATCTTCCTTTACTTTGGGTTTGTGATCATCCCTCTTGTGTAAAGGTGATTGAGATTGTGATTTGTGTTTGTGGTTATCCCTCTTGTGAAGAGGTGATTGTGGTTGTTTGGCTTAGTGCCTTATCCCTCTTGTGTGAGGTGATTGTTGTTTGGCTTAGTGCCTTATCCCTCTTGTGTGAGGTGATTGTTGTTTTGGCTTTGTGCCTTACCTCTTGTGTAGAGGTGGTTGTGTTGGAGAGAGGAGTGTGTACTCCTAATTGTATTTGTCAAATCCTTAGTGGAGGTTCCCTGTGTGGAAGGTCCTGTGGACACGTAGTGGAAATCCTTCTGTGTGAAGGCGAGGACATAGAGCAGTGGCTCGTATCTCGAAACATATCTCGGTATTTGTGATTAATCCATTACCTCTAAACTCTCTCTCTCTTCATTTTTTTCATGATCATATTGTTCATATTTTATATGCTTGATGTTGTTTGTGTGCCCTCACTAGTGTTGAACCAAGAGAGCTTCATATAGCACCTCAACTCTTATTTAGAAAAATTTAGAGGAGATAGTCTAGAGCCCGTCACCGAAAATTTGGCTACACTCTTTGGTTACACTTAGTGTGCTGCAATTAGATTTTAATTACACATCATTTGTCATTAGATTAGCCATACACCTATTCACCCCCTTTATGTTGGCCCAAAGGCACATCACTCTAGTTTTGATGATGATTAACTCATGTAGTTATAGTACTAATGATCTTGTGTTTATTTAGTCTCAGATTTATGATCAAGATCTTAGTTGTGTTTAGCTTCAACAAAGGATTTAAAGTCAAGTTTTGATGCTAACACGGTTTGATTTAAAAGCCTATGCATTAAGACCATATCAAGTACTCAAGAGGAGTCTAACTCTTTGGATCGAGTTTGGACCAAGTCAAGAAGATGAGAAGACTTCAAGTGAAGACTTCAAGAAGAAGACTTGTGTCTAGGTTTGTTTTTATTAAGATTTTATTTTTAGATTAAAATGTAAAAGATAGAATAGTTGGTGGATTGCTCAAGTATACCATATACACTCACACACAAGATTTAGTTGTGTTTCATAAAAGAATTTTTATTTTGGAAAAATACAATAGAGTTTTCATTTTAGAAAAATACTGGTTTGGTTTTTAGAATTCAACGTATATATGTTTTAACCAAAATCATATTTAGTGCTTATTGTCAAAAACATAGATATTTCTTCATGTATGTGTAGTGGATCATATCCATACACTCTATGCTTTAAAAGTGTTTAAAAATATTATTTTTGTATTTGGAGAAGTTTGGAAAAATTTATTTTGGAAAAATACAGATTTTGTTTTATGCCAAAATTTCTAAGTTACAAAAATAATTCAAAATGTTTGTAACATGTCTTGATTTTAATCAAACATGTTTGTATATCAAAGTATTATACTGAAACTATTTTTGTAAAATTTTAGAGATTTTATGAGATTTTATTTAAGCTAAAAAGTCAACCTTTAATCCCTATATGGAGTTCTGTCTGGCTTCTGCCGGTCGACCGGGCCGGTCGACTGAAGTGCACAAACGTGCACGCCAGGTCTGGCTGGAGGGCCGGTCAACCGACCTGGTGGATCACCAGAGAGCTTCTGCTCTCTGGAAAGCCCCGGTCGACCGGGCCGGTCGACCGCTGGCCCAACGATTAGATTTCTGACCGTTGGCGGTCGACCAGGCCGGTGGACCGACAGCAGCCAGAGCTGCTGACTGACCCCAACGACTAGTTTTTGGATAGCCTATATATTAAGGGTTTCTTGGACTGTTTTTAACAAGTTTTTAACTGAGTTTTTGCACCAGTTTTCCTACTCTTTTAAGAAGTTTCTTCACTTATTTAAGAGCCAAATACTTCCATTCAAAGGAGAGTTTATCAAGAGTTTTTCTAAAGTGATTTCTTGTGTTTTCCACCACAATTTCAATCCTTATTTTTCTCACAAACACCTGAGCTATTCATTGATATATTCATCCATAGGAGTGTTATTGTGAGATTATTTTAGGTGATTAAAGTGTTTTGATCACCAAAGACTTCATCTTTGCTTTGAGGAGGCGGACTTGTGTGTTCGCATTGTTTCGGGTTCTAGTGGGAACTCGGTGTTTGAGGTGCGACCTCGGCGAGCTAGTGGGTTTGTGGTGTGAAGTTCTTGCGGGAACAAGTGAAGGGACTAGAGAGTCCAAGGAGTTCAAGTGTGAACTTGCCTTGTAGGTGTTGCGGCACCGAGTGATCTGGTGGGATCGATTTTTGTGAAAATCCTTCATAGTGTTGAAGGCGGGGACGTAGAGCAAGTGTGCTCGAACCTCGAAACAAATCTTCCGTGTTTACGATTGCTCTCTCTATCTCTTACTTGTTTATATCTTGCATGCTTATATTGCTTTCATCTTTATATGCTTGATATATATTTGTGCTCGTATTGTTATATGCTTGGGGATTGTTTGCTAACACTTGTATTCAATCAAAAGAGCGAACGCGACACCTCAAATCTTATTTAAAGGAATCTTGAGGAGTTAGTCCAGAGCCCTTCACGGGGAATCCTGCTACACTCTTGTGTTATACTTGATGTTTAGTTTAAGAAGTTTTTAGTTTGCATTAATAAGTTTAATTCCGCATTAATTGTCCATTAGATTAGCTAGTCACCTATTCACCCTCCCTCTAGGTGATTACAATTGGTATCAGAGCCACGTGCTCTTAATTTGGGTCTAACAATTTAGAGTTAAAGATCCTCATTTTATAGCTAATCACAATATTTGTTCACACACCATGGATTTCATGTCACCTCCCACTTTTGACATTCTTAATATCCAAACTTGGAAGGTTAAAAGTCCTTATACCTCAAAGCCCTAGGTATTCATGTTTATTTGCCACTACTAGAGATTCTTATTGTTTAAATGGTAAAAATATTGAGGCTAATGCAAAAGCCATTCATGCTTTGAAGAGTACCCTAAATGATGATTATTTATCTAGGGTTGCTAATCTTGATTCGGCTTTTGTAGTTTGGAACACCATCATCTCTCTTGGCGAACAAGAACAATATTATGCGGGGAGCAACTCGGATGTTAGAAGTGACGCTTCCAATGTATGCTACATGGTCCAAGGGGATAACCTCCTTGAGGTAACTACCGAATCCGAGTTAGAAGAAGATGTTGATATGTCTTATAATGAGCTTGAATCATTTTGTAAACAACTTCTTGAAAAATATGAATTGCTTAAAAAGGATAATAAGAAAATGAAAAACAAATTTGATGCCATGTTAAATGAAAAAGATTCTTTACAAGAGAAATTCGAAAATGTTTCAAAAGAAAATGGAAGTTTAAAAAATGAAAATATTTCCTTGCTTTCTAAATTGAATGATTTGTGTGAAGGAAATAATGCTTTGAAAAATAAAATTGTTTGGTGGAAAAACAAAAAGAAGTTGCTTTGCATGAAAACACTTCCTTGAAAATAAAAATTGTAGAAAAAGAAAAAGAAAATGTTTCTAAAAAGAATAAGAAAAATGGTTCTCATTCTCACCATGCTTTACATGCTATCATTGATAAAAATGAAGTTAAACTTTTGAAAAATAGAATTGATTGTTTAAGCTCAACTTTGAGCAATTGTGCATTTAACCATAAAAGATTGGAATCCTTATTTCAAAAGAAACAAGTTCCCCATGTTCATGCACAACACCCACATCATGCATATGCACACTTGGCACGCCATGACCACACTCAACACATATGCATCCTAGAGTGTACAAATGTACACATTGTGACCGCAAAGGCCATTTAGCAAGATTTTGTTATGATAGAATAAATTCTTCAAATTTTACTAACAAAAAGGTTTGGGTTTCTTACAATGCTAACCCTCATGGACCTAAAAGAAAATGGGTACCAAAGTCCCTACCTTTTGTATTTGATGAAAGTGCGGGCTCTCACAAAACGTGAGAGAGTTGGTGCCTTGATGGTGGATGCACATAGACTTGATGGACATACATTTGATGCACCGCTATCAAGGAGGTTTGGTGGGACAACCACCATGTTTTGGAGAATTAGAGCATAGTTCTTTGGTTTGGTAACTATCTCTAAACTCTTATTTTATTTACATACTTTTATAATTGATGATTTTTAGCATGTTTTAGTGTTTGTTAAAATATTCATCTTTTATGTTTTATGTTTTATGCTTCATGTGGTAAATACTAGTTTAGATGTAATTTTTGTCAAAACTTAGATATATACTTGTACAAGTAGTGAGCAACATTTGATTCATATACGTTTGCACTTCATTGTTCATTTGTACTTACTATATACACATGTATAGTCTAGTTTTGATGATTTCCTCATTTACACTTGTCTTGCCTATTTACATGTTTTACTTCATGTATATGTAACTTTTATTCAAATCTAATAAATATACATGTATGTCCCTTGAGTCTCTTACCTTCATGCAAACTATATCATAAACTTTTCATGTTTGGGATATGTATGCATATTGTTAGTTTTGGATAAATCATACATATACCTATAAGTTTGTTTTTAGATGAAAAATGAATTTTTATGATTTTCATCTTTATATGAAAAATAAATTTTCATGATTTGTGGTAAAATGATATTCATGTTTGTTTTGAGCTTCATTGACTATTTTCATGGAAAATGCTAATTACATGATTCATGTACACTCACACTTTATTTGTTTATTCATGACTTTGTTTCATGATTAGTTTTGAGCCTTATAAATTTTGAGTGTCAACCTGTATGTATTTAATATGTTTCATGATAGACATATGATTTGGTTTCATGTTTTGAAGGATCTTTAACTAGTTTTTTCAAAAATTAATTTAACTTGTTATTTCTTCTTCAAATGGTAGAGTTTTTACTATAAAAATATTTTTTAAACTCTATTTTTGAAAACCCTACCAACCCCTTCATGGGCGGACGGATGGGCGAGTATGCCTTGTAAGTCTTATTGAAAATCTTTTATCTTGTGCATAAAAAGGGTGGTTTATTATGAGTTATATCTTGATTTACATCATATTTTCAATTGGTATCTCAATTGATTTTTTTTGTATATACTCATATTTTCTATATATGTATGCTTCACATTTCAAATAATATCAATTTTTATTGGTATTTTCTTTTCATACATATATATGATTTGTTTGTGCTTGATTTACAAGATATTTACATGTTTAAAGTACAAAGTATGTTTATGCTAAGCTTAATTCAAATCTTAATTTTCAATTGATTTCTCAATCGGTACCTTTTATATAAGCTTATACATTATCTTCAATTGGTATTTTTTTACAATTGGTATTTTTTTGATATCAAAATGTACAATAAATTTCAATTGGTATCTATTGAACTATTTATTTCAATTGGTATCCATGTAAATTTAAATTGATATCAAAATATAAAATATTTTCTTTCATTGGTATCAAAATTTCGTTGTTATTTCAATTGGTAAAATGTTTTTCAATTGCTTGTATTTCAATTGGTAAAATGTTTCAATTACCATTAGAATTTAAAATTTGTATTGTTTAGTTACAATTAGATTCTTAAAAAAAAATTGTTTTGATATGTTTTAGTTCCAATTGGTATCTCAAAAATTTTGTTTATTTACAAAGATATCTCAAAATGTATTTTATTACCTTGAGTAAATTTCAAAATTTGTTTTTAAGTAATTATCAAAAAATTTTAAAAATGTTTTTGATATGTAGTGCCTATATGCAAGGGGAGCTTAACATCTCTTCTACATATAAATTCATGTTGAGTGTATCTTATATTGAGGAGCTTGACAACTATTCTTTATGCGATACACGTGTGTAGGGGGAGCTTCACATCTCCTCTTATGCATTGCATATTATGCGTTATGTGAGTTAGGTCTTGTCATCTCTTCTTCATGTAATACATATATATAGGGAAGTTAACTTAGCGTCTTCCTCTTCATGAATGTATATCGCATATATCTCTTTATTGGTTTGTTTGATTTCACCCCTTTGTTGATTTTTATTTTTGACAAAAAGGGAGAAACATTGTTTTGTGTTTACTTTAACCCCTTGTTGATGATTGACAAAAAGGGGGAGAAGTATTTTTGTATATATGCATGTTTTCCTTGCTTTATACATAAAGGGGGAGAAGAATTTCTTTATGCATATTGTTTTGTTTTGCAAAAAGGAGAAAAGAATTTGATGAGTTTTATGCTTGATTGGCATGTTTATCTCCTTATATTTGCATACATGTTTGTTTAGATTCATGTGCTTCATTGCCATATATTATTGTTTATTGAGATGCATGAGTTAAGGGGGAGCTTCTTTGAAGCTTTACTTTAATTCATGCATATATATAATTCCATGAGTTTTGTCATTATCAAAAAGGGGAAGATTGTTGGCCCAAAAGCACATCACTCTAGTTTTGATGATGATTAACTCATGTAGTAATAGTACTAATGTTCTTGTGTTTATTTAGTCTCAGATTTATGATCAAGATCTTAGTTGGTGTTTAGCTTCAACAAAGGACTTAAAGTTAAGTTTTGAAGTTAGCACGGTTTGCTTCAAGAGCCTATGCATCAAGACCACATCAAGTACTCAAGAGGAGTCTAACTCTTTGGATCGAGTTTGGACCAAGTCTAGAAGATGAGAAGACTTCAAGTGAAGACTTCAAGAAGAAGACTTGTGTCTAGGTTTGTTTTTATTAAGATTTTGTTTTTAGATTAAAATATAAAGGATAGAATAGTTGGTGGATTGCTCAAGTATACCATATACACTCACACACAAGATTTAGTTGTGTTTTCACAAAAGAATTTTTATTTTGAAAAATACAAAAGAGTTTTCATTTTGGAAAAATGCCTGTTTAGTTTTTAGAATTCAACGTATATATGTTTTAACTAAAATCATATTTAGTTCTTATTGTCAAAAACATAGATATTTCTTCATGTATGTTTAGTGGATCATATCCATACACTCTATGCTTTAAGAGTGTTTAAAATATCTTATTTTTGTATTTGGAGAAGTTATGGAAAAATTTATTTTGAAAAAATATAGATTTTCTTTTATGTCAAAATTTCTAAGTTACAAAAATAGTTAAAATGTTTGTAACATATCTTGATTTTAATCAAACATGTTTGTATATCAAAGTATTATACTGAAACTATTTTTGTAGAATTTTAGAGATTTTATGGGATTTTATTTATGCTAAAAAGTCAACCTTTTAATCCCTATATAGAGTTCTGTCTGGCTTCTGCTGGTCGACCTGGCCGGTCGACCGAGCCAGGAGTCGGTCGACTGACGTCCATGCCAGGTCTGGCTGGAGGGCCGGTCGACCGACCCGGTCGACCGCCAGAGAGCTTCTGCTCTCTGGAAAGCCTCGGTCGACCGGGCCCGGTTGACCGGCAGAGAGTGTCTGCTCTCTGTTTCAGGCCTCGGTCGACTGCTGGCCCAACGGTCAGATTTCTGACCGTTGGCAGTCGACCGAGCCGGTCGACCGACAGCAGCCAAAGCTGCTAACTGGACCCCAACGCCTAGTTTTTGGATAGCCTATATATTGGGGGTTTCTTGGCCTGTTTTTATTAAGTTTTTAAGTGAGTTTTTGCACCAGTTTTTCCTACTCTTTTAAGAGTTTCTCTACTTGTTTAAGAGCCAAATACTTCTATTCAAAAGGAGAGTTTATTAAGAGTTTTTTCTAAAGTAATTTCTTGTGTTTTCCACCACAATTTCAATCCTTATTTTTCTCACAAACACTTGAGCTATCCATTGATATATTTAACCTATCGGAGTGTTATTGTGAGATTATTTTTAGGTGATCAAAGTGTTGTGATCACCAAAGACTTCATCTTTGCTTTGAGGAGGCGGACGTGTGTGTTCGCATTGTTTCGGGTTCTAATGGGAACTCGGTGTTTGAGGTGCGGCCTCGGCGAGCTAGTGGGCTTGCGGTGTGAAGTTCTTGCGGGAACAAGTGAAGGGACTAGAGAGTCCAAGGAGTTCAAATGTGAACTCGCCTTGTAGGTATTGCGGTATCGAGTGATCCGGTGGGATCGATTTTAGTGGAAATCTTTCATAGTGTTGAAGGCGGGGACGTAGAACAAGTGTGCTCGAACCTCGAAACAAATCTCCCGTGTTTGCGATTGCTCTCTCTATCTCTTACTTGTTTATATCTTGCATGCTTATATTGCTTTCATTTTTATATGCTTGATATATATATTTGTGCTCATATTGTTATATGCTGGGGATTGTTTGCTAACACTTGTATTCAACCAAGAGAGCCAACGCGGCACCTCAACTCTTATTTAGAGGAATCTTGAGGAGTTAGTCTAGAGCCGTTCACGGGGAATCCGGCTACACTCTTGTGTTATACTTGGTGTTTAGTTTAAGAAGTTTTTAGTTTGTATTAATAAGTTTTAATTCCGCATTAATTGTCTATTAGATTAGCTAGTCACCTATTCACCCTCCTCTAGGTGATTACACTCTACGTGTATTTTTAATTGGTATCAAAGCCTACGCTCCTGATATTAGGTTTAACCACCTAGGAGTGAGATCTTGTCTAGCTAATCTAAATTTGCATTTTGCACATTGATTATTTTTACACTGATGGATCACCTTGCCCCTCCCATGTTTGATGTTTCTAACATCGATATATGGAAGCTTAGAATGAGTGCCTATTTAAAAATCCTGGGAATGTATATTTACCTTGCTACTACCAAGAAATCCTACCTTGGTAATAACAAGCATATAGAGGCCAATGCACAAGCCCTAAAGGCACTTAGACGCACTCTTAGCAAAGATTATCTTTCTATGATTTCTCATTGTGATTCTACTTTTACAGTGTGGAATACTTTGACCTCTCCCGTGCTACAAATAATGAAAAATGTGGAGAAGGAATCTAGTGGAGATGAGTCCGACGATGCTTGCTACATGGTCCAAGGGAATGACTCCCTTGAGGTACATTCGAAGACTCAACAAGATGATTGTGCTAGCTCTTCTAATGATGATCATGATAATATGGATGCTTATGCATTAAATGAAGAGCTTTCCATATTTTGTGAAACTTACTAGAAAAATATAAACTTTTGAAAAAGAAAGTTTTACATTAAAAAAATAAAAATTTTCTTCAAAACTTGATATTGTTTTGCAAGAAAGAGATGAGATTTCAATTGAAAAGGACTCATTGAAATCCCAACTTAATCTTTCCCTAAATGAAAAAAATTTTTAAAAGTAAAAAATTGTGATGATGTTTTGAAGAAAAATGAGGTTCTATTTTCAAACTTAATTTTGTTTTAAAAGAGAATGAAATTTTGAAAAATAAAATTGCTTTAATTTCAAAGAATTTAGATTTAATTTCAAATGAAAATAAATCTTTGAAAATAATTTTCCTTCTCATGTTTATCACATTAGTGCTCCATTTGCTAATGATAAACATGTAACATGCTCCACGTTATCTTCAAGTATTAAAAATGATATATGTTGTTGAAGAAAAGTGTTGATTGTTTGGGCTCCACTTTGAGCCAATGTGCCATGAACCACACACGTTTGGAATCCATGTTTCGCAAGAAATATGCTCCTCATATGCATGCATACAAACCACGACATACACATGCTCATCATGCTCACACACATGATTTCATGTATGCTCATGTGTACACTTGTACACATTGTGGACGTAAGGCCCACCTTACAAAGTTTTACTATGATAGAATATATTATTCAAAATTTACAAATAAATTAGTTTGGGTTATGAAGGGTGCTAACCCCATGGACCCAATAAGATCAAAATCCACCCCTATTGTATTTGATGTAGGTGTGGGCTCCCGCTTGGCGTGAGGATATTGGTGCCTTAATGGTGATGCGTTCCGAGCTAAATGGTGACAATTTTGGATGCATCGCTTTCAAGGAAAGTTTGGTAGGAGAACCACCATAGTTTGGAGACCTAGAGATTAGCCCTATGGTTTTGGTAACTATCTCTAACTCCCATTTAGTTTACATGCTTTCATATTATTGACTTTTAGCATGTTTTGATTTTCCATATTTATTATATTAGATACAAAGTAAATTAAACATGTGATATATATAGATAGTCTTTTGAGATACACCCATGTTCATATGGATTTACATCTTTTGCGTTCTCACTTTAATTTAACTATTGTGTATATCCTATCTCTAAAGTACGTACATTTACTCTAATGATCATGTTTGTTGATGTTTTTACACTTCATGTTTCGATTACTTATTTAGATGTATTTTCATTAAAACTTGTGTCTATACGTGTACAACTAGTGAGCCATATTTGATTACTGTATGTTTGTGCTTTATTACTCAATTGTACCCAGCAGATGTACTTGTATAACCTAGTTTTGATGATTCTTGCATTTTAACTTGTATTCCCTATTTTTGCATATGTTTTCATAATAATGTTTTTAGCTTCATGCGTATGGTAATTTTGTTAAAACTATTGGATATACATGTCTATCCTAGAGTCACTTGCTTTTTATGCAATATTTTTTTTATGGACTCACTTGTATTTGGAATATGTATGTATACTTCTAGTTTAGACAAAACATACATATGCCTTGAAGTTGTATTATTTTAATAAAAATTAAACTTTTATGTTCTCATGTTTATAAAGGAATTTTTTAAGAGCTTCATTGCCTATTTTCATGATTTTGTTGATTACATTACTTTTATACTTTATGTTTGGTGTTTACTCATGATTTTTGTTTCATGAGCATATATGTGCTTTAGTGCTATTTGAGTGTTAATAATCGTGTGATTTTCATGTTTTCATGGGATATATGATTTGTTTTCAGGTTTAAAGGATTTAATACTAGTTTTTCAAAATTATCTTTAAACTAGTCTTTATTTTTCAATTGGTAGAATTTTCAAATTATGCTAAAATATTTTCAAATCATGATTTTTGAAAACCCTACCTTCTAAAGGCGGTTGGATGGGCGACCATACCTTGTATGCTCAAAATTGAAAATCTATTTAAACATGTGCATGAAAGGGAGGTAGATATGAGATATACTTGATTTTAATGAAAATTCTAATTTTGTATACTCATATGTGATTTTCTTATATATGTATACTTCAAACTTCAATGGTATCAATTTCAATTGGTATATTCATTCTCATACACATATATGATTTGATTGTGCTTTCAACATCTTTACATCTTAAAGCACAAATTATTTCTTACTAAGTTTGATTTAGTTCATAATGATAATTATTTTTCAATTGGTATCTTATACAAGCTTATGCATTATTTTTATTAGTATTTCAAAAAGAGGGAGAAAAATTTGTGTTTTACTTTCAATCGGTTTTATTTTCAATTGGTATCTTACTCCCATTCTTTATGATGAAAAATACTTTAGTTTGATATATACTAACATTTTCAATTTTGGTATCAATAATCTTAAATTGGTATTATTCTCAATTTGGTATCCTTAATGCAAAATGAGTTGTGTTTACCCAAAATCTGATTTTTACTTTCAATTGATATCTAAATTTACAAGATATTTTTAATTGGTACAATTTGATTTATTGGTATCAAGAACTTACAATGATTCATTTTCAATTGGTGTCAAAAATCTTCTATTGGTATCTTAAAAGTTTTTTTTTTACAAGTGGTAACAACATTTATTTTTGTCAACTACAATTTTCAATTGGTATCTAATTTGATTGATATCAAAATTTATTTTGTTGACTTTAAAAAAAAAAATTCATAATTTGTTTTATAAGTGATTTCAAAATATTTTGATATGTATTGCTTATATGCAAGGGGAACTTAACATCTCCTCTATATATAAATTCATGTTGAGTGTATCTCACATTGAGGAGCTTGACCTCTCTTCTTTATGTGATACACGTGTGTGGGGGGAGCTTTACATCTCCACTTATATATTATATATTATGCTTTATGTGGTTAGGGTCTAGTCATCTCTTTTCATATAGATGCATGTATGCAGGGGAAGCTAACTTTTACGTCTTTCCTCTTCATGATTGTATATCGCATATATATCTTTCTTTCTTGTTTTTTCTTTGCCCCTTTGTTAATGAATTGACAAAAAGGGGGAAAAGTATTTGGATAGTTCATATATGCATGTTTATTTCATTTTCTTGTTTATGCAAAAAGGGGAAGAAGTATTGCTATGCATGTTTATTTCCTATGTTAGTTTTTGCATATATGTTAGTGTTTGGTGTATGTATTTCATTAATATCTTTACGTTTATTGCTATGCATGAGTTAAGGGGGAGCTTCTATGAAGCTTAACTTTAATCCATGCATATATAACTCCATGAGTTTTGTCATTATCAAAAGGGGGAGATTGTTGGCCTAAAGGCCCATAACTCTAGTTTTGATGATGATTAACTCATGTAGTTATAGCTTACTAATAATTTTGTGTTTATATAGTTTCAGCTATTGATCAAGATAATAATAGGTGTTTAGCTTCAATAAAGGAGTTTTGGAAGCAAACACATGTAGATTTAAGAGCTTACGTGTCAAGATCGCATCTAACACTCGGTTGGAGTCAAGCTCTTTGGATCGCGTTTGGATCAGGTCATCTTGAAGATGAGGATCGAGAAGAAAACTTCAGTTTGTTTAGTTTAAGATTATATTTAGATCTTGTATAAAGGTAGATAGTATTGATATGCTCAAGTTCACATATACATACAAGTTTAAAGTTTGGTTTTTGGTTTAACCAGCTTTGAATTTCATATCAAAAACATAGATATATATATCTTATATGTTTATTGGATTCTATCCATATACTCTATGCTTCAAATATCGTTTGAATATCTTATTTTTGTATCCAATACAAGTTTTGGAGAAAATGGTTTTTCATTCCAAAATTCAAGTTTTGAAAAATACAGATTTTGTATTTAAGTCTAATTTCAATATCACAAAAATGGTTCAGATAGTTTGTAATATGTGTTGATTTCTAGTCACACATATTTGTTATTCAAAGATCTTACAAGAACTTATTTTGTGAAATTTATATGATTTTATGAGATTTAATGGTATTAAATAACCTAAGTTTCAAGTTCTAGAATTTCAACCAGACTCAGCTGGCGGTCGACCAGACGGTTGTCTAGACCAGGAGTCGGTCGACTGGACAGGTCGACCGATGTGCACGCAAACGTGTACATGGCCAGCCTAAAAGGCCGGTCGACCGCGCGGTCGATCGACTGAAAGCACCTAACTCTCGGGTGCTGGCCGGTCGACTGAAGGCTTGGCCCAGTCGACCAGAGGCTCAACGGTCAGAAAAATGACCGTTGGCCGGTCGACCGGGCGGTCAACTGGAAGGGTATTTCTGCCCTTTCCTGCTGCCAACGGACAAAATATTGAGAGGGTTATAAATACCCATTTCTTGGGTTGTTTTTAATAAGAATTTTTAGAGCTTCTCTTCCCATCTTATAAGAGTTTCAGCAAGTTTTGGAAGAGTTTTTGAGCTAAAAGATTTATCTTTTATTTGTATTCAAGGGTTAAAAAAATCAAAGAAAAAGAGTCTTTGGGAAAATTGTTTTTGATCTTCATATCTATTTCATTCTTGCATTTTCCCAAGTATTTTTCTTTGTGATTTGTTTTCCAAACACCTTGTATTCTCACACTTGAGCTATCATTTCTATCCTATCACTAGGATCTTATTTTTGTGGGAAAATTGGTTTGTGGTCTATTGTGATCACCAAGGTTGTTTATGATCTTTGCAATCACCAAGTTGTAATCTTCCTTTGCTTTGGGTTTGTGATCATCCCTCTTGTGTAGAGGTGATTAAGATTGTGATTTGAGTTTGTGGTTATCCCTCTTATGAAGAGGTGATTGTGGTTGTTTGGCTTAGTACCTTATCCCTCTTGTGTGAGGTGATTATTGTTTGGCTTAGTGCCTTATCCCTCTTGTGTGAGGTGATTATTGTTTTGGCTTTGTGCCTTGACTCTTGTGTAGAGGTGGTTGTGTTGGAGAGAGGAGTTGTGTACTCCTAGTTCGTATTTACCAAATCCTTAGTGGAGGTTCCCTGTGTGGGAGGTCCTGTATGGACACATAGTGAAAATCCTTCTGTGTGAAGGCCGGGACGTAGAGTAGTAGCTCGAATCTCAAAACATATCTTGGTGTTTGCGATTGAACTACTACCTCTTAACTCTCTCTTTTATATCTTACATTGATTCATATTGTTCATATCATTTATATGCTTGATGTTGTTTGTGTGCCCTCACTAGTGTTGAACCAAGAGAGCTTTATATAGCAACTCAACTCTTACTTATAGGAATTTAGAGGAGATAGCCCAGAGCCCGTCACCGGAAATTCGGCTACACTCTTTGGTTACACTTAGTGTGTTGCAATTAGTTTTTAATTTCACATCATTTGTCATTAGATTAGCCATACATGTATTCACCCCCTCTAGGTGTATTTTCAGCTCTTTGGATCGAATTTGGATCGAGTCTTCTTGGAGAAGAGAAGACTTGTATCTAGGTTTGTTTTAGTTTTATATAAATCTTGTATAAGAATAGATTAGTCTTGATATGCTCAAGTATACACACACAAAAGTTCAATAGTTTATTGGTTTCAGTTTAATTTGTTTTGGATTTTCAAGTATATACATATATGGTATTCATGAATAGATAGAATCAAAACAAGTTTTACATGTTTAAATGTGTATTGGATTTCATCCATATACATTATTGTTTCATATTGTAGAAAAATTTATTTTGATGATTGTAGTTCATGGTTTCAAGTTTTGTTTTTAACAAAAGTTAGTTTTGGATTTAATGTCAAAAACATAGATATATATCATTTACCATGTGTATTGGATTCTATCCATGCACATCATCCTTAAAATGTATTTCAATATCACGTTTTTGTATTTATATAAGTTTTGGAGAAAACTGATTTTATTTCAAAATCTAAGATTTGAAATATACCGATTTTTATTTAAAGCTAAATTTTCATGCCTCAAAAATAGTTAAAATAATTTGTAATATGTGTTAAATTTTGGTCACACATATTTGTATTTCAAATATTTACATGAACTTTTTTTGTGAAATTTACAGAGTTTTATGGAATTATATAGGGATTAAACAAGTTAGATTTCAAACCCTATAAACCTGGTCTGCGCCTTCTGGCGGTCGACTGATTGGTCGACTGAACCAGAGCTCAGTTGATCGGTCGGTCGATTGATATGGACAGGACGTGCACAACAGCCTTGGCCTAGGGCAGTCGACCGCACGATCGACCGATCCAGAGAGCAAGTTCTCTGGATCTGGCCCCGGTCGACTGACTAGAGAGACCAGCTCTCTGGTTCTGGCCTCGGTCCACCGACAGGATTTTGCCTTGGGACGGTCGATCGATGGCTTAAATGGTTAGAAATCTGATCGTTGGCCGGTCGAATGGGCGGTCAACCACAGGTCATTTTTGACCTGTTCTGAACCCCAACGGCTATATTTCCAGACCCCTATAAATATGAGTCTTTAAGGCCAGTTTTCACTAAGATTTTCAAGAGCAATTTTTATCACCTTCTTCAGTATTTTTAACAAGGTTTTTAAAAGAAATTTTTGTGTCAAAACTCTTATCTTTTATTGTTTCAAAGTATTTGAAAAATTAAAAGAAAATAAGTCTTTGAGAATTTAGTTTTGTTCTTCATTTTCATATATATTTAGAAGTTTTTCTCAAGTGTTTCTTTATTATTTCTTTTCCAAAATACTTTATTTTCTCACAGTTGAGCTATCTCTTCTAAACCTATTTTTTGGATCTTGCTTTTGTGAGAAAATTTGTTTGTGATCTTTTGAGATCACCAAGAGAGTGTTTGTGATCTTTGTGATTACCAAGTGTAATCTTTTCTTTACTTTGACTTTGTGCCTTCCCTCTAGTATAGAGGTGATTGTGTTTGAGAGGAGGAGTTGTGTACTCCTGGTGTTGAGTTGTAATTCCTCGATGGAGGTCCCTTTGTGGAAGGTCTTGTATGGACATAGTGAAAATCTTTCTGTGTGAAGGCGGGGACGTGAGCAGTGGCTCGAACCTCGGAACATATCCTGGTGTTTGCATTTGATCCACTATTTCTCAGCTCTCTCTCTGTCTCTTATATCTTGCATTTCTTTACTTGCTTATATTCATATGTTAGATATAGTTTGTGTGCCCACACTTATGTTGAATCAAGAGAGCTTTTAAAGCACCTCAACTCTTAGTTTAGAGGAATCTCGAGGAGTAGTTCTAGAGCCCTTCATGGAAAATTAGGGCTCACTCTTGGTTACACATAGTGTGTTAGCAATTAAGTTTAAATTCTACATCATTTGTCCTAGATTAGCTTGTACACCTATTTACTCCCTCTAGGTGTACTTTAAATTTGTATCAGAGCTAGCACTCCAGATACTCAGTTTAACCACGTAGGAGTGTGATCCTTGGATTGCTAATCTGGCTAGTTGCCTTGTACACATATAGTATACACTCATGAATTTTCTTGCTCCACCTATGTATGATGTTTCTAACATCAATATGTGAAAGTTTAAGATGAGTGCTTATTTAAAAGCTCTAGGTTTGCATGTTTATCTAGCCACTACCAAGAAAACCTATTTTGATAATGAAAAGTACATTGAGGCTAATGCACAAGCTATGGAGACACTTACGCACACACTAAGTAAAGAATATATTTCTTTGATTTCTCATTGTGATTCCGCTTTTGCAGTGTGGAACACATTGACTTCTCCCAAGGAACAAACGATATATATTTTGGAGAAGAAATCTAGCGAAGATGAGTCTGATCAAGCTTGCTTCAAGGGAATGACTCCCTTGAGGTAAAATCGGATACTCAACTAGATGATTGTGCTAGTTCTTCTTATGATGATAATATGGATGCACCTGCATTAAATGAAGAATTTTCATTATTTTGTGAAAACTTACTTTCTGAATATAAATTTTGAAAAAGAAAAATTTTGACTTAAAGAAGAAAATAAAAACTTATTTTCAAAACTGGATACGATTTTGCAAGAGAAGGTTGAGATTCCAAATGAAAGAGATTCATTGAAAACTCAACTTAACCTTATTTTAAATGAAAATAAATTTTTGAAAATTAAAAATGATGTTGATGTTGTTTTGAAGAAAAATGAGATTTTTTCTTCAAAAATATTTTTATTTTAAAAGAAAATGATTCTTTGAAAAACAAAATTGTTTTAATTTCAAAAGAATTGGATTTAGTTTTAAAGGAAATTATTTCTTTGAAAAATGATTTTTTTCTCATTCTTATCATGATTCTATTGTTATACCTCTTAGTGATAAGAATGCATGCTTCACATCTTCTTCAGGTATTGAAAATGATATTTGTGTTTTGAAAAAGAGTGTTGATTGTTTGGGCTCCATTTTGAGCAAATGTGCCATAAACCACAAAAGATTGGAATTCATGTTTCGGAAGAAACATGCTCCTCATATTCATGCACACCCTTCACAGCATACACATGCTCATCATGCTCACACACATAATTCTTTATATACTTATGTGTACACTAGTACACATTGTGGTCATACGGGCCACCCTACAAAATTTTGTTATGATAGAATACATGCTTCAAATTTTACAAATAAGTATGTTAAGGTTAGGAAAGGTGTTAACTCCCATGAACCCAAGAAAGTGTGGGTGCTAAAATTCACTCCTATTGTATTTGATGTAGGTGTGGGCTCTCACAAGACGTGAGAGTGTTGATACCTTAAAGGTGGATACGATCCGATCTAAAAGTTCATACTTATGGATGCATCACTTTCAAGGAGTTTTGGTCGGAGGACCACCATAATTTTAGAGGCCTAGAGACTAGTTCATACGGTTTGGTAGCTATCTCTAACTCCTATTTAAGTTTACATGCTTTTATATTGATGATTTTAGCATGTCATATTTTTCATGTTCATTATATTAAATGCAATGGTTATTAGACTTGTGATATACATGATAGTATTTGAGATGCACTCATGTTCATATAGATTCATATTTTTGTATTCTCACTTTAGTTTGGCTATTGTGTATATCCTAGTATTAATAACATTTGCATTTATCTTAATGATCATATTTGTTTATTTTTTTATACTTTATGTTTAGATTACTTGTTTAGTTGTAGTTTTTGTTAAAACTTGTATTTATACTTGTACAAGTAGTGATGTACACTTGATTATTATGTGTTTGTGCTCTATTACTTATTTGTACTCATCAGGTGCACCTGTATAACCTTATATTGATGATTCTTGCATCTTTTTTATTTTCCCCATTTTTGTACATGTTTTTGCATTTAACTTTATGTATATGTTAATTTTGTTTAAAATTATAGATAAACATGTCTATCCTAGAGTCACATGCCTTTATTCAATATTCTTTTGTGGACTTTTATATGTTTAGGATATGTATGTATATTTTAATTTTGACAAAACATACATATACCTTGAACCATGTTTAATTTTGATAAAAATTGAAGTTTTGATGATTTCATGTTTTTGAGTAAAGAATTTTGATTGAGCTTTATTATCTTATCTCCATGCATATGTTGATTATATGATTCTTGTACACTCCATATTTTGTGTTTACTCATAATTTTAGTTTCATGAGCACTTATGTGCTTCATTGATATTTGAATGTCGATGATCGTGTGATTTTCATATTTCATGAAATATATATTTGTTTTATTTCTTACTTGAAGTATTTCGTACTAGTTTTTCAAAACTTTCTTAAAACTTGTTTCGTATTCTTCAATTGGTAGAGTTTTCGAATATGTTAAAATATTTTTAAATCATATTTTTGAAAACCCCTACCATCCAAAGGCGGTTGGATGAGTGACCATGCTTTGTATGCTCAAATTGAACATCTTTATAAACATGTGCATGAATGGGAGGTAGTTATAAGATATACATGAATTTAATGAAAATTGATTTTTGTATACTCATGTTTGTTTTTTCTATATATGTATGCATCATATCTAAATTGATATTATATTGCTCTGATCATACATACATATATATATATATATATATATATATATATATATATATATATATATATATATATATATATTTTCTTGTACTTATTTTATAATGTCCTTACACCTTTAGCACAAATTGATTTTATGCTAAGCTTAATTTAGTTCTTAATGATAATTGGTATCTTTACAAGCTTATGCATTATTGTTATTGGTATTTCATAAAGGGAGAGAAAAATTCTTGTTTTATTTTTCAATTGGTATTTAGTTTCAATTGGTACCTTACTCCCACTTTTGTGATGAAAAATATTTGTTTTGGTGTATGCTAACATGTTCAATATTGTTATCAATAATCTCAAATTAGTATTATTCTCAATTTGGTATCTTTATTGCAAAATAATTTTAGTATTTACCTAAAAATTTTGGTTTTTACTTTCAGTTGGTATCATGTCGTTTTATTGGTATAAATTAGTAAAAGGATTATTTTATTTGGTAAAAAGATAGTTTTACTTTAATTGGTTTCTTTCAATTGATAGTTTTTATTGGTATCAAAATTTTATTTTCAAAATATATTTTTATTGATATTTTTTGTTTTTCTTCACCCTTTGTTGATGATTGATAAAAAGGGGGAGAAAGATTTAGGTTTATATATACATGTTTGATAAATTGTTTACGCATATATACATGTGCCTTGTGATGATTCCTTTGCATATCTTTATTGTTATTGTTATGCATGTATTAAGGGGAAGCTTTTATGAAGCCTAACCTTAATCAATGCATTGATAACCTCATAAGTTTTGTCATCATTAAAAATGGGGAGATTTTAGCCCAAAGGCCCTTCACCTTAGTTTTGATGATGATTAACTTATGAAATTAAGTTTACTAATGATCATGTGTTTAATAAGTTTCAGATAGTGATCAAAATCTTAATAGGTGTTTAGCTTCAATAAAGGATTCAAAGCCAGTTTTGGAGCTAACACATATTGATTCAAGAGCACGCGCGTCAAGATCGCATCTACTTCTCGGATAGAGTCAAACTCTTTTGATTGAGTTTGGATCGAGCGTCTTGGAGAAGAGAAAACTTGTATCTAGGTTTGTTTTAGTTTTATTTAGATCTTGTGTAAGAATAAATTAGTCATGATATGCTCAAGTAAAAACACACACACACACAAGTTCAATAATTTATTGGTTTCAGTTTAACTAGTTTTGAATTTTAAGTATATACATATATGATTTTTATGAATAGATAGAATCAAAACAAGTTTTACATGTTTAAATGCGTATTGGATTTCATCCATATATATTATTGTTTCATATTGTAAAAAAACTTATTTTTATGAATCTAGTTCATAGTTCCAAGTTTTGTTTTTAACAAAACTTAGTTTTGGATTTAATGTTAAAAACATAGATATATCATTTACCATGTGTATTGGATTCTATCCTTGCACATCATGCTTAAAATGTGTTTTAATACCATGTTTTTGTATTTATATAAGTTTTGGAGAAAAAGATTTTCATTTTAAAATCTAAGTTTTGAAAAATACAGATTTTGGTTTAAAGCTAAATTTTCATGCCTCAAAAATAGTTCAAATAATTTATAATACGTGTTGAATTTTGGTCACACATATTTATACTTCAAATATTTATATGAACTTATTTTTATGAAATTTATAGAGTTTTATGGGATTTTATAGGGATTAAACAAGTTAGATTTCAAACCCTATAACTCTGGTCTGAGCCTTCTGGTGGTTGACCGACGTCGACCGATGTGCATAGGACGTACACAACAGCCTTGGCCTAGGGCCGGTCGATCGCTTGGTCGACCGATCCAGAGAGCTTGCTCTCTGGATCTGGCCCTGGTCGACCGACCTGAGAGTCCGCTCTCTGGTTCTGGCCTTGGTCGACCGACAGGCTTTTGCCTTGGAGCGGTTGACCGATGGCTCAAACGGTCAGAAATCTAACTGTTGGCTGTTCAGAAGGAGGAATTGAATTGATCAAGAGTTTAGAGTAAACTGTTCATGTCCATGTGCTGATGATAACTCTGAATATGTATGAAGATTTACTTTACTCCTTCGAATCACCATTCGTAGCACAAGCTATAACGGGTCGTATCCGCAGGGAGGACTAGCGATGGAAGCGTTCATGGTTTTTATGTTAAAGTTTTTGAGAAGAAAAATGAAAGTTCTTCTTTGTTTAAAAATTTAAAAAACAAAGCAAGTTAGAAAGAGAGTGAAGAATTTTGTAGAATTTTGTTAAGAAAAAGAAAACAGAATGGAAAACGGAACGAAAGAAGGTTAGAAAAAATGGTGATTTTGGAAAATGAGAAAGTTTTAGAAAGGAGTTTTGAAATTCAATTAAGAGAAAATCATGACTAACTAACATTCTACACTACTAACTTACAAAGCTCATTAGGTGATTCATGCCTCATGTAGCTTCATTGGCAATAGTACATCTTGCTTTGTCAAATCAATGTTGTCCCAAATTGAGATTGTGTTCTCATCTAACCTTAGTTAGGTGGCTGCCTTGGATCATCGGCACCTAATAGATTCTCAATAATGGAACATAGGTATTCACACTTAGGTATGCTAAATAAGAATATAAAATTTATTAGTCCATCAAAGTTATAACAAGCTAACATGATATAAGAAACTTGTACAATAGGAGTTAGCATACTAAAGTGATCCATCTTCATGTTCCTTCAAGGCACTTGTTCAAGAGACAAGGCTCTAAATGAGGCACAAATAAATCATATGGAGGTGATACAAAGTATTCACTAGAATTGAAACACTACTCATCATTATTGGAAATAAAAGACTTGTTAATTACAAGACTTAGAAATAAAAACATCCAACAATTCATATCAGTAAATCACCCAAGAGTTAGTAATTAGTAGTGTTAGAAGTTAGTTAGTCATGTTATTGAGTTAGTTAGCCATAGAAAAGAAGAACAAGCAAGAATACATGATAGAAAGCAAATGCAAGAAAGTAAGAACTTGAAAGTAAATGCAATAGAATAAGAAAAGACTTGAGAAAGGAAAGCTTGAGCTTTTGTATTGAGTTGTCACTTCTTCAATTACAGAGATCTCTCACCCTCACTCTCTCTTTTCTAGATCTAGAAGGAGAAAATGAAAATTACACAAGAAGACTAAAGAGTGCTTAAAAAATCCTAACAATTTCCCTAAATAAAATGCTATTCTCTCCTTCGTTTTTTACAGAGGTCCTGGGGGTTTATTTATAGCCTTCAGGAGAAGATAACGTCCCACCACAGCCGTAAGATCAATCGCTTAATCAACGGCTAAGGAAGTGCCGCGGATCCACGGCCAGTGCCGCATTTCCGCGCAGCATCTTGGCCGTTGCGCCAACGATTTCTCCGACAAACCGTTATGCTGCGTGTGCCAAGCTAAAGCTTCTAGAAGTTAGGGAATATGCCTTGAATTGTTCCAGAATTGGGCTTCATGGTTGTGGTCTCCTAAAAACACCTTTATTTCTCAAAAATCCTAAGATTTGGGCCTTCTTTTCCATTAAATAATGGACCTGAAAAATAAGAGAGAAAAGCAATAAAAATCCCATTTTTATTAACATAAAGCATGGTGAGGCGGTGTAAAATGATGCAAAAATGAACTCCAATCACACCCCTATACCTAGCTTTTGCTCGTCCTCGAGCAAAATAAAAAAAGAGAAAAAATCCTAATTAAATTATTACACCATTTTCGTAGGTAACACGATTGTACTGAGCTCGTGCAACAAGCCGTTAAACCTCTAGGTTACCCCTAGAGGAGGAGTGTTGCCTCCTGAGGGTTTTCAGCGGATTGCACCCACAAAATCCAAAGTGAAAGAAAATGTTAGTGATTTTTTTTGAAAAAGAAAGAAAAAAGTTTATGATCCATTTTTTTCAAGAATTTTGGTGATCTTTTGGTTTCAGGTTACCCTAAACTTTTCCTTCTTTTTATAAGCCTCAATTTGAAGTTTCGTTTTCAACTTAGGTTAAGTTTTCAAAAATAGAGAGAGAACTGGATTTTGTATCAAGCCTAACATATATACATCTATATGTATGGGAAATTGTTCTTAGACTATGGTACATTTATTTATATATATATTTATATATATTTTTATTTTTTATTTATTTATATATTTATATTTATTTATTCCCTTAGCTTCATTAGGTTTACTAATTCACCCATGTAGCGAGCCTTTCACCGATGACTTCCAGACCAGATGGTCTTAGGGTACCAGATGAGAATACATCCTTAAGGTTCAAGAACTCGAGTAAACTAGGCCATGAAGGCTAAGGACTCAATCACCTTTAGGCGTGACTAGTTATGCTTCCTAAGGCACAACTAACCAGCTTAATGAGTGCTCAAGTTTTTATTCATTTATCTATATATTTCTTTTATCTTTTCTTTTTTCTTTTTATTTAAATATATATATTTTATATAAATATAAACAAAGTTACTAAGTCCTTGATTAATCCTTCAACATTTAAATGTATATAGTGCTTAGAAAAAATTCAAAGACTAACTATCTTTCTATTCTTTTCTTTCTTAACCTAAAGATCTAACAATACTTCTTATTTTGACTTATATTAAGATATCTTAGTTTAGAATTTCCTTAATTCCTAAGATCAAGTTAATTCTTTTCAAAATGGATCACAAAAAATTTTTTTTTTTTAAAGAAAGAAAAAAATCTAAAAGAAAATCCTAGAAAATCTAGAAAAAAAATCTAAAAATCTAAGAAAATCCAAAAAAATCTAAAAAAATCCTAAAAACTAAAAAAAATCTCCTATGTTAGTATCTACCCTCCATACCTATCTCATGCACTGTCCCCAATGTATGCAAGTAAAATATATGCATGAAATAGGTAAAGAAAAGATGTCACCCACTCCTTCGGCTCGGACAGCGGTGGTGCTAGGTCCGACCGACTGTGAACACCGCACCCTCCTCGATGCGGTCTAAGCGAGATGTCTGCTCTTCTACCTGCTTTCGTAGTCTAATCTGCCCCTTAAATATCTTCTTCATGCCATGCCAAATGATAGACATGAAGGCTTGTTAATCAGTTGGGGGGTCCTGCAGCCAAAAGGCCGGGTCATCATCATCCTCCACAAGTTCCTCCGAAGAGGACTCGGCTGGGGCATCTTCAGGCTAGACACTAGGGGTCCAGACCGCATGAAAGCAACTATTGTAAGTACTTGTTACTCTTTCTGGTGCAACAAATACCCTATCGTACGAGTCAAAGACCGCTTCTGGTAAGAAGTTCTTACGCAGACGAGTGACCGAAACTGGATACCAGTATTTGGCACCGCGTGTGCGCATAGAGTTTGTGATGATATTATGAAAAATAGTCGTGTTAATGCAAACAGTGTGTTGCCTCGTCATGAGATCGTAAATGATTTGCAGCACAAACCTATTAAAGGAGGTCGTGTGGTCAAGCCCTAGGATATTGCGTTGGATCCAGTGTCCAATGCAATGTATGTTGCGAAACGTCGTACTGGCTTTGAGCTCCCTATCCTGTTCGGTACAGCGAGCCCCCATGACTGTCATATAGTCAATTAGTGGTAGGGAGTCGCGATGGTGCGGGTTGCTGGGGACTTGGGTGTAGTCTTCCAACATATCAACAGTTATAACAAGGTCCCCAGTAGGCATGTGCACTATGAATTGGTTGGTGTCAAAGTTAATAGAGGATTGATCAAGTGAAGCATAGAAGAACTTGACAAGCTCGGGATAATGGTAAACCTTATGGTCGGAGTTATTGTAGACTAATGCATACCAATTTCATTCACGAATTCGATCCAAAAAGATGTGGCCATAACCATTAATATCACTAAAAATCCTATCAAATTCTTTGTCAGTAAATATAGATGGGGCCATGATGGAAAATACAAAGGATGGGAAAAAAATTCGCAAACCTCCCCCGAATTACGTGGTAGAAAACCAAAACCAGATTGTAGAGAGCAATCGATGGGGAGAACAGGTACTCAGGTTGTAGATCTCCGATCTACAGACAGCAACGACTGTAGGAAAATTTGGCGGCGCTCCAGACTCCACCAGATTGCCGCGGAGGTACGGTAAGCGCCGAGAAAACGTGGCTTTGTCAGGGAGGTAGGGGCTACAAAAAATTCGCATGGCGACGCTCTCTTCTCTCTTCTCAAATCTGGTTTCAGAACTTAGGGTAAAAAACTAAAGAGAGATTGGGGGTATATATAGGGGCCTGAGAAGGGTAGATTACCAAATTTCTCCTAGGTGAAAAGTAAAAATTGCAACCCTAGGGAAATTCTGGTTTATTAGAAAGGAAAGGAGTATATAAAGGGAAGAAAACCTAAGTGCTATTTAGCACTTGGTCCGTTGTTTTATTTTGTTTATTAGTAGTGTTTTTATTTTATTTTTATTATTTATAGATATTTTTTATATATTTTTGTATTTTTTATTATTTTATTATTTTGATTTAATGTACAAGGGAGGTCCCAAAAAGATTTACAAGAAACAACGGGGAAGAGGGTAGAAAGATTTGATCAGATGTACACTGGGTCATAAAGACCCAGTTCGAGAATATCATGTGACTCAGACACTGTGATGTAGAATGGCTTAAGTGTTGGCCCAAAGACCTATAACTCTAGTTTTAATGATGATTAACTCATGTAGTTATAGTACTAATGATCTAGTTTTTAATTAGTCTCGATATGTGATCAAGATCTTAGTAGGTGTTTAGCTTCAACAAAGGATTTCAAGTCAAGTTTTGGAGCTAGCACATGTTGATTCAAGAGCTTGTGCATCAAGACTACATCAAATACTCAAGAGGAGTCTAACTCTTTTGATCATGGTTTTGACCAAGTCATGAAGGAGAAGAAGATTTTCAAGTGAAGGCCTTCAAGAGAAGACTTGTGTCTAGGTTTGTTTAGTAAGATTTTGTTTTTAGATAAAATGTAAAGGATAGATTAGTTGGTGGATTGCTCAAGTATCATATATACTCACGCACAAGATTTACATGTGTTTTCATATAAGAGTTTTTGATCTAGAAAATACCGTTTTGGTTTTTGGAGTTCCATATATACATGTGTTTTAACCAAAACCATTTTAGTGCTTATTGTCAAAAACATTATATTTTATCATATATGTGTAGTGGATCATATCCATGCACACTAAGCTTTAAAAGTGATTAAAATATCTTGTTTTTGTATTTGAAAAAGTTTTGAAAAAATTAATTTGAAAAACTACGGATTTTGTTTAAAGCAAAATATTCTAAGTTACAAAAATAGTTCAAAATGTTTGTAACATATTTTGATTTTACTCAAACATGTTTGTATATCAAATTATAATACTGAACTTATTTTTATAGATTTTTAGAGAATTTATGAGATTTTATTAAAGGTAAAGGGCTAAGTTTTTAAATCCCCAAAACATTATTTTTAGCCTTCTATCGGTTGACCGCACGGTCGACCGAGCCAGAGGTCGGTCGACCAACGTGCACAAAACGTGCATGGCCAGGGCTGGTCGACCGCACGGTGACCGCCGAGAGTGTCTGCTCTCTGGAAATGGCCCGGTCGACCGGGCGGTCGACTGCTAAGCCATTGCCTAGTTGGCGGTCGACCAGCCGGTCGACCGACCTTCCCAACAGTTGAAAAATTGACAGTTGGCAGTTGACCAGGTGGTCGACCGAGTAGTTGACCGACAGCAGCGTCAGCTGCTAATTTGGACCCCAACGGCTAGTTTTTGGATGCCTATATACTAGGGTTTCCATGGACTGTTTTATATAAGATTTTAAGTGGGTTTTTATGCGAGTTTTTCCTACACTTCTAAGTGTTTATCTCCACTTGTTTTAGAGTCAAAACTTCCATATCAAAAGGAGAGTTTAACAAGAGTGTTTTCAAAAGAGTTTTTTCTTGAGTTTTTTATCACAATCATTCCTTGCTTTTCTCACACATACTTGAGCTTTCTATTGATAAATCCATCCTATAGGAGAGTTATTGTGAGAGTGATTTTAGGTGATCAAAGTGTTGTGATCACCAAAGTTATCATTCTTGTTTTGTGGAGGTGGACTTACGGGTTCGCGTTTTTTCGAGTTCTAGTGAGAGCTTGGTGTAGAGGTGCGGCCTCGGCAAGCTTGTGTGCTTGCGTGTGTTTGTTTTTGCGAGAACAAGAGAGGGACTAGAGAATCCAAAGGAGTTCTAGTCTGAACTCGCTTGTAGGTGTTGCGGCACCGAGTGATCCGATGGGATCATTTTATAGTGAAAATCCTTCATAGCGTTGAAGGCGGGGACATAGAGTAAGGGTGCTCGAACCTCGAAACAAATCTCCCGTGTTTCTGATTGCTCTCTCTCTATCTCTCACTTGTGTTTATATCTTGCATGCTATTATTGTTCATATTCTATACTTGCTTGATATACTTGTGCTTATATTGTTATATGCGTGGGATTGTTTGCTCGCACTTGTATTCAACCAAGAGAGCCATAGCGGCACCTCAACTCCTAACTAGAGGAATCTTGAGGAGATAGTCCAGAGCCCTTCACGGGGAATCCGGCTACACTCTTAGGTTATACTTGGTGTGTTGTGCATAAGAAGTTTTAGTTTGCATAAATAGTTTTAATTTCACATTAATTCACTATTAGATTAGCTAGTCACCTATTCACCCCCCTCTAAGTGATTTCAATTGGTATTAGAGCCAAGTGCTCTTGATTTGGGTCTAACCACCTTGAGTTAAAGATTCTCATTTATAGCTAATCACAATTTCTTTTTACACACCATGGATTTCATGTCCCCCTCCACTTTTGACATTCTTAACATCTAAACTTGAAAAGTTAAGATGTCTTTGTACCTCAAAGACCTAGGTATTCATGTTTATCTTACAACCATTAAGGATTCATACTTTAGTAATAGTAAGCATCTTGAGGCTAACTCAAAAGCCATCCATGCACCCTAAATGATGAATACTTATTTAGGGTTGCTAATCTTGATTCGGCTTTTGTAGTTTGAAACACTATTGTCTCCCTTGGAGAACAAGAGCAATACTATGCGGGGAGTGACTCGGATGTTGAAAGTGAGGCTTCTAACGTATGCTATATGGTCCAAGGGGATAACCCCTTAAGGTAAACTCCGAATCCGAGCTTAATGAGGATGTTGATATGCCATATGATGAACTTGCATCTTTTTGTCAACAACTCCTTGAAAAATATGATTTGCTTAAAAAGAAAAATAAGAATTTGAAAAAGAAATATGACTCCATTTTAGAAGAAAATGATTCTTTTAAAAATAAAGTTGCATGCATTGTAAAAGAAAATGAGTTTTTGAAAAATGAGAATATTTCCTTATCTTTAAAATTAAATGATCTTTGTGAAGGAAATAATTCTTTGAAAAATAAAATTAGTTTGGTGGAAAAACAAAATGAAGTTGTTTTGAATGAAAATAACTCTTTAAAAAGAAAAGTTATTTCAAAAGAAAAAGAAAATGTTTCTAAACAGAATAAAAATAATGATTCTCATTCTCACCATACTTTACATGCCACTATTGATCAAAATGAGATTAAATTTTTAAAAAATAGAATAGATTGTTTGAGCCCAACTTTGAGAAATTGTGTATTTAACCATAAAAGATTGGAAACCTTATTTTCAAAGAAACAAGTTTCACATGTTCATGCACATCACCTACAACATACTTATGCACATTTTGCACGTCATGATCACACTGATTCACATGTGCATCCTAAAGTATACAAATGTACACACTGCGGTTACAAAGGTCATTTAGCAAAGTTTTGTTATGATAGAGTAAATTCTTCAAATTTTGCTAATAAAAATGTTTGGGTTTCGAATAATGGTAACCCCAGTGGACCCAAAAGAAAATGGGTACCAAAGTCTCCACCTCTTGTGTTTGATGTAGGTGTGGGTTCTCACATGACGTGAGAAAGTTGGTGCCTTGGTGGTGGATGCATGGACTTGATGGACATACATTTGATGCACCGCTATCAAGGAAGTTTGGTGGGAAGACCACCTTGTTTTGGAGACTTAGAGTATAGTTCTTATGGTTTGATAACTATCTCTAAACTCCCATTTATTTTATATGCTTTTACATATATGACATTTTTAGCATGTTTTCATGATTATGTTTTGTTTTGTGCTTCATGTGATAAAAACTTGTTTAGATGTAATTTTTGTCAAACCTTGTGTATATACTTGTACAAGTAGTGAGCCACATTTGATTCATATGTGTTTGCACTTCATTACTCATTTATACTCATTACATGTACATGTATAGCTTAGTTTTGATGATTCCCTCATTTATACATGTTTTGCCTATTCTTATGCTTGTTTTGCTTCATGTATATATAATTTTTTGTTCAAAACTAATAAATATACATGTATACCCTTGTGTCACTTGCCTTCATGCAAATACTATTATGAACTCTTTTATGTTTGTGATATGTATGCATATTGTTAGTTTTGAATAAATCATACATATACCTTATAGTTTGTTTTTAAATAAAAAATAAATTTTTATGAGTTTGATATTTGTTTGATAAAATAAATCTTCATGATTTTCACATGTTTGATATTTTGAGCCTAATTGACTATTTTCATGGAAAATACTACTTACATGATTATTGTGCACTTGCATTTCATTTATTTACTCATGACATTATTTTCATGAGAAATTTTGAGCTTTATAGATTTCGAGTGTCAACTCTTGTGTTTTTAGCATGCTTCATGGGATACATATGATTTAATTTCATATTTTGAATGATCTTTAACTAGTTTTTTAAAAATTACTTTAACTAGTTATGTGTTCTTCATTTGGTAGTGTTTTCACAATACAACTATTTTTAAATCTTATTTTTGAAAACTTCTACCCTTTAGAAGGGCGGATGGATGGGCGACTATGCATTATATGCTCAAACTAAATATCTTTTATCAAGGGTGGATCTTTATGAGTTATACACTTGCTTCTCATCATATTTCAATTGGTATTATAATTGATATTTTTTTTATACTCATATTTTGTTTTCTATATATGTATGTTTTAAATTTCAAATAATACCAATTTCTATTAGTATTCTCATTTTCAATATATATATGATTTGATTGTACTTGATTTACAAGATATTTACATATTTAAAGCACAAAGTATATTTATGCTAAGCTTGATTTAAATCTTAATTTCATTTGGTATCTAAATTGGTATTTAAGAAGCTTTTGTATTATTTTCAATTGGTAGTCATTATTGATATCAAAATTTACCATATACTTCAATTAGTATCAATATGTTTCAATTTCCGATTGGGTTTAAATTTTAATTGGTATCAATGTGTTTTGCCTATTTGGTATCAAAATTTACCATATATTTCAAGTAATATCAAAATGTAAAATATTTTCTTTCATTAATATCAAAATGTACAAGTGTTTCAATTTTAATTGGTATCACAAATTTCCTATTTCATGTGGTATCAAAATCTTGTGATATCTCAAATTGATTTATTGATTTAAGAAAAAAATTCAAAATTTGTATTATTTATTTACATTTGGTATCTTAAAATTTTGTTTATGTATAAATGATATCATTAAATTTGTTTTAGTAATTATCAAAATTTGTGTTAAAAAAATGTTTTGATATGTATTGCCTATATGCAAGGGGAGCTTAACATCTCTTCTATATATAGATTCATGTTGAGTGTATCTTATATTGAGGAGCTTGAGATCTCTTCTTTATGTGATACACGTGTGTAGGGGGAGTTTAACATCTCCACTTATGCATTATAGATTATGTGTTATGTGAGTTAGGGCTTGTCATCTCTTCTTCATGTAGTGCATGTATGCAGGGAAGCTAACATAGCGTCTTCCTCTTCATGAATGTATATCACATATATATCCTTATTCTTGATTTGTTTTTATTTTACCCCTTTGTTGATGATTGAAAAATGGGAGAGAAAGATTTTGAGTTTATATATACATATTTGAGTGTTTGCATATATTGAGTTTATGCATCTTGTGTTTTACAAAATGGGGAGAATGTTTTTGAAATTTTAAACAAAAAGGGGGAGAAAGTTTTTGGGAAAAGGAATTTGGATGTTTGCATGTTTCTCTCACCTTATTGATATATACATATTTGTTTAGTTTCATATACTTCATTGTATATCTTATTGTTTATTGTTATGCATGAGTTAAGGGGGAGCTTCTATGAAGCTTAACTTTAATCCATGCATATATAACTCCATGAGTTTTGTCATCATTAAAAAGGGAGAGATTGTTGGCCCAAAGGTCTATCACTCTAGTTTTGATGATGATTAACTCATGTAGTTATAGTACTAATAATCTTGTGTTTAATTAGTCTTAGATATGTGATCAAGATCTTAGTAGGTGTTTAGCTTCAACAAAGGATTTCAAGTCAAGTTTTGGGCTAGCACATGTTGATTCAAGAGCTTGTGCATCAAGACCACATAAAGTACTCAAGAAGAGTCTAGCTCTTTGAATCATGGTTTGGACCAAGTTATGAAGGAGAAGAAGAGTTTCAAGTGGAGACCTTCAAAAGAAGACTTGTGTCTAGGTTTGTTTAGTAAGATTTTATTTTTAGATAAAATATAAAGAATAGATTAGTTGGTGGATTACTCAAGTATCATATACACTCACACACAAGAATTACATGTGTTTTCATATAAGAGTTTTTGATTTAGAAAATACCATTTTAGTTTTTGGAGTTTCATATATACATGTGTTTTAACCAAAACTATTTTAGTGCTTATTGTTAAAAATATAGATATTTCATCATATATGTGTAGTGGATCATATCCATATACACTAAACTTTAAAAGTGTTTAAAATATCTTGTTTTTATATTTAGAAAAGTTTTGAAAAAATCAATTTGGAAAAATACGAATTTTCTTTAAAGCCAAATTTCTAAGTCACAAAAATAGTAAAAATATTTCTAACATGTTTTGATTTTATTCAAACATGTTTGTATATCAAAGTATAATACTGAACTTATTTTTGTAGATTTTTAGAGAATTTATGGGATTTTATTAAAGGTAAAATGCCAAGTTTTTAAATCCCCAAAACATTGTTTTTAGCCTTCTACCGGTCTACCGCAAGGATGATCGAGCCAGAGGTCGGTCGACCGGGCGGTCGACCGATGTGCACAAAACGTGCATGGTCAGGGCCGGTCGACTGCCAGAGAGTGTCTGCTCTCTGGAAATGGCCCGGTCGATCGGGCGGTCGACCGCTAGGCCTTGCCCAATTGGCGGTCGACCGGCCGGTCGACCGACCTTCCCAACGGTCAAAAAATCGACAGTTGGCGGTCGATCAGGCGATCGACCGACAGCAGCATCAGCTGCTGATTTGGACCCTAACGGCTAGTTTTTGGATGCCTATATATTAGGGTTCCCATGGACTGTTTTATACAAGATTTTAAGTGGGTTTTTGAGCTATTTTTTTCCTACACTTCTAAGTGTTTATCTCCACTTGTTTTAGAGCCAAAACTTCCATATCAAAAGGAGAGTTTAACAAGAGTGCTTTCAAAAGAGTTTTTTCTTGAGTTTTTCACCACAATCATTCCTTACTTTTCTCACACATACTTGAGCTCTCCATTGATAAATCCATCCTATAGGAGAGTTGTTGTGAGAGTGATTTTAGGTGATCAAAGTGTTGTGATCACCAAAGTTCTCATTCTTGTTTTGAGGAGGCGAACTTGCAGGTTCGCGTTGAGAGCTCGGTGTAGATGTGTGGCCTTGGCAAGCTTGCGTGTGTTTATTCTTGCGGGATCAAGAGAGGGACTAGAGAGTCCAAAGGAGTTCTAGTGTGAACTCCCTTGTAGGTGTTGCGGCACCGAGTGATCCGGTGGAATCGTTTTATAGTGAAAATCCTTCATAGTGTCGAAGGTGGGGACGTAGAGCAAGGGTGCTCAAACCTCAAAACAAATCTCCCGTGTTTGCGATTGCTCTCTCTATTTCTCACTTGTGTTTATATCTTGCGTGCTATTATTGTTCATATTCTAACTTGCTTGATATACTTGTGCTTATATGATTATATGCGTGGGATTGTTTGCTTGCACTTGTATTCAACAAAGAGAGCCATAGCAGCACCTCAACTCTTATCTAGAGAAATCTTGAGGAGATAGTCCAGAGCCCTTCACGGGGAATCCGGCTACACTCTTAGATTGTACTTGGTGTGTTGTGCATAAGAAGTTTTAGTTTGCATAAATAGTTTTAATTCCGCATTAATTCACCATTAGATTAGCTAGTCACCTATTCACCCCCCTCTAGGTGATTTCATTAAGTTATTGACCATTGACTTTGATCATGTTGCCACTCTTTGGATCAGAAATCTCAATCGCACCATGATAGTAGATTATTTGTACAATATAAGGTCCTGACCTCCTGGTTTTCAGCTCACCAGAGAAAAGGTGGAGCCTAGAGTAATATAACAGAACATTTTGTCCTTAGACAAAATTCTTTCTATGAATGAATTTGTCATGGAAGAGTTTAGTTCTATTTTTAGAGATCCGATGCATCATTTCTTAACTCTTCTAACTCGAAAATCTGCAATTTTCTCAAGTCACGGGCTTTCTTTAAGTCAAAGTTTAACTATTTTATCGCCCACATAGCATGGTGCTCTAGCTCCATAGGCAAATGGCAGGGCTTCTCAAATATAACGCGATATGGAGACATACCTAGGACAGTCTTGTAGGCGGTCCGATATGCCCATAAGGCATCAACGAGTTTGATGGACCAGTCCTTACAGTTATGTCCTAGAGTTTTCTCCAATATCAGTTTTATTTGTCTATTAGTAACTTTCACTTGCCCGTTCGTCTGAGGGTGATAAGCCGTGGATAATTTATGAGAAATAGAGTATTTCCGCATTAGGGCTTCAAAAGCCCGGTTGTAGAAATGACTCCCGTTGTCACTAAATATCGTACGGGGGCTCTAAAGCGCGAAATGATATTTTCCCTTAAAATTTGATGACAACTTGGTTGTCATTTGTCCTCGACGGAACAACTTCAGCCCACTGTGAAACATACTCTGCAGCTACCATGATGAATTGGTTGCCGTAAGACATAGGAAAGGGTCCCATGAAATCGATGCCCCATAAATCAAAAATTTCTACCTCCAAGATCGGTGTAAGGGGCATTATGTTTCTTCGTGTGATTCAACCCGTCATTTGACATTTGGTACAGAGTTTGCAAAAAAGTATAGGCATCTTTAAAGAGAGTGGGCCAATAAAACACACTCTGAAGGACTTTCTCAGCAGTCTTTCGTAGACCAAAGTGTCCACCACAAGCTAATCATGACAAAATATCAAAACAACTCTGATGTTCATCCTCAGGAAGACACCTTCTAATTATCTGATCAGGGCAATATTTGAATAAATATGGTTCATCCCAAAAGAAAAACCGTATTTGTGTCATAAAGCGGTGCTTGTCCTGACCTGACCAACTAAAAGGTGTTCGCTCGGTTGCAAGGTAGTTTGCAATATCGGCATACCTGGGCTCGTTACACATCGTGAAGATGTGTTCGTCAGGAAAGTCTTCATTGATAGGTATTGTCTCAGTTGGTATATTGAGAATTCTCGAAAGGTGATCTGCCACCACATTCTCAATGCCCTTTTTATCTTTGATCTCCAAGTCAAACTCTTGCAAAAGAAGTATCCATCAGATCCGTCTAGCTTTTACATCCTTCTTTTGCATCAAGTATCTTAGGGTGGAGTGATCAGTGAAAATCGTTATCCTAGACCCTAGTAGGTATTGGCGAAACTTCTCCAACGCAAACACAACTGCTAAAAATTCTTTTTCAGTCGTTGTGTAATTTAGTTGGGCTCCGTTGAGCGTCCTATTAGCATATTAAATCACGTGTTGCTTGTTATCAATACGCTGTCTTAGAACAGCGCCTATGGAATAATCGAAGGCGTCACACATGATTTCAAAGGGTCTAGTCCAATCAGGCCCTCAGATTATTGGTGTCGAGATAAGTTTTTGCTTTAACTCCTCCCAAGCTCGTAGACATTCTTCATCAAAATCGAAAGACACATCTTTTCCTAAGAGATTAGTTAAAGGTCTAACAATTTTGCTAAACTCCTTAATAAATCTTCTATAGAAGCCAGCGTGCCCTAGGAATGATCGAATGTCTTTTAGGAATTTTGGCTCAGGGAGCTTTGCTATCACTTTCACTTTTGATCTATCAACTTCAATTGCTCTGTTTGAAATTTCGTGCCCCAAAACGATTCCAAGCTTAACCATAAAATGACACTTCTCCCAGTTGAGTGTCAAGTTTTTCTCTATGCATCTTTGTAAAACTAGCTTCAGATGATGTAAGCACTGGTTAAAGGAATCGCCATATATAGAGAAATCATCCATGAAAATTTTCAAAAATCTTTCCATCATGTCAGAGAAGAGACTAAGCATGCAATGTTGGAACGTTGCGGGAGCATTGCATAGGCCGAAGGGCATTCTTTGGTATGCAAATGTTCCAAAGGTACAGGTGAAAGTAGTCTTATCTTGATCCTCGGGAGCGATAGGGATTTGATTGTATCCTGAATATCCATCCAGGAAACAAAAATATTCATGTCCAGCTAGTCTCTCGAGCATTTGGTCTATGAATAGAAGAGGGAAGTGGTCTTTACATGTGGCAGCATTCAATTTTCGGTAATCAGTACAGACTCGAATCTTCGTTGGAAGATGAGTTTGTACTAATTCCTTCTTATCATTTTCTACCACAGTAAAGCCTGCCTTTTTTGGCACAGCGTGGACGGGACTAACCCATTGACTATCTCATATGGGATAAATAATCTCATTGTCTAGTAACTTCAGAATTTCAGCTTGGGCAGCCTCTTGTATGATTGAGTTTAGTCGACACTGTGGGTCGCGTTTTAGCTTTGCATCTTCCATTAAGTGAATCCGGTGTTATACAATGGATGAACTGATCCCCTTTATATCAGCCATGGTCCAACCAATGGCTTCTTGATTTGCCCTCAACTCCGCAAGAAGATCCTCCTCCTATTGTTCCGTAAGATGGGATGCTATTATCACTGGGAAGGCTTCATTTTTACCCAAGTACTGGTACTTGAGATGACTAGGAAGAGCTTTAAGCTTGGAAGAGGGAACGTGATCTATCAATGGTTGTTCTTTTTGTAGGGGGAGGATAGGGGTTGCATTTGTTGCCCATTCCACTGTTGATTCGATGATTTGGTCAAGATTGAAGTTAACATACTTCAATTCGAATTCTCTGTAAGACTCGTATTCATTCTCCTTGTCGTGCTCATTTGTTAATCCTTCAATTAAGTTCACTTCAAACGACTGATCATCCAAGTCTCGAGTTTGTTTTTTCAGGTGGAAAACATTTACCTCTTTTGTCATATCTCCAAAAGTCAGACGCTTCGACCCGTTCCTACAGTTTATTATTGCATTTGTAGTGGCTAGGAAGGGTCATCCTAGAATGACAGGGGTCTGTGCTTTTGGTTTGTGTACGGATTGTGTCTCCAGAACAATGAAATCCACGGGATAAATGAATTCTCTGACCCGTATGAGAACATCTGTAATCTCCCCTTTGGGAATCTTTACAGACGGTCAGCCAATTGTATAGTAACTCTGGTTGGACGGAGGTCACCCAGCCCGAGTTGCTGATACACAGAAAAGGGAAGTAGATTGATGCTGACTCCTAGATCAAGTAAGGCCCTGTTTATTGTGGTCTGTCCTATTATACAGGAAATGGTTGGACTCCCGGGGTCTTTGTATTTCACAGGAATGGACCTGGTGAGCAACTCACTTATGTTTGATACAAGGAAGACCTTCTTTGGAATATTTATTTTTTGTTTCTTGGTGCACATATCTTTTAAGAATTTTACATATCATGGGACTTGTTGTATGACATCAAGAAGGGGCACATTGATCTGAACCTGTTTGAACATTTCCCTAATCTTTTCTATTTAAGCTATAGTCTTGTTATTTGCTAGCCTATTAGGGAATGGCACAATAGACTTGTAAAGTTGCTCATCTTTTTGTCTTTACTATTGGACTTGGAGGTTGACGGTTATGAACTTGAAGATGGATCATTTTGAGTTGGTGGTATAATTACAGGAGAATTTGACACTGATTTATTAGGAACAGGATGACTAGAAACCTGATTGTCAATTTGTTTTCCAGATCTCAAGATATGAACAGTATTGTTTTGACTTGGACCTATATCCTCAGCTTCATGAATAGGAAAAGGGTTCTTAAGATTTGACAATAGCAGACTTGGCAGTGTTCCCTTTTGTCTTTCATTTAATGAGTTAGCCAGCTGACCTATTTGAAGCTTTAATCTATTGATAGCTTGATGGTGGTTGTTCATCATTGAGGCCTGGGTTTGGACAAGGTTTCAATCATTCTTTTCAAATCTGACAATTTTTTATCTGGATAATTCTGTGGTTGTTGTTGCTGATATGTGGGCTGGAAGTTATGTTGGTAATTGGTTTGAATGTTCGGTTGACTCTGGTGGAAACTGGGTTTATGAGACTGAGCAGGGTATTAGTGTGTGCATTGTTATCTTGGTTGCTCATGACCAGACTGACTCTATGAGAAATTTGGATGGTTTCTCCATCCCGGTTGTATGTTTTGGAGTATGGATTGTAGTTAGGTCTGGCATATGCTGCATTCATGTTTTCAGGATACATTTGAGCTTGGTAGACAGGACACTCCTCAAACAGGTGGTTGAGAGCATGGCAGTAGGTAAACTTGGATTGATCACTGGTATTGGGTTGACCTGATTCATTGAATTGGGTTCTCTAGCCTCTAGTAGTTCTAGCCTCTTCACCAATTGTATTATTTTTGCCTTAGCAGCTATAGAGGATTCAATTGAATGTATACCGATTCTAGAAGTGGTGAGGTTAGTTTTCTCGGGGCAAGATTTCCACTGAATGATTTTTTCTGCTAAAGCTTCAAAGAGGTCCCAACCCTGGTTCTCATCTTTCTTCAAAAAATTTCCCTTGACACATAGTCTCAAGGAGCGTCTTAGTTTGGTAGTCTAGTCTGTCATAGAGAATTTGGCACTACCGCCATTTCTCTATTCCGTGATGAGGGCATTAGGCTAGTAGATCCTTAAACTGTTCAAAATACTTTCAAAATGGTTCACTTATTTCCTGCTTAAACTGCATTATGTTTTTTCTGATGAGGGCCGTTTTATGAATGGGGTAGAACTTCTTAAGAAAGACTTTGACAAAATCATCCCATGATGGGATAGAACTAGCAGGCAGATTATATAGCCACTTCTTGGCTATGTCCTTAAGCGCGAAGGGAATGAACCTCAATCTAACAGCGTCTTCCCCCAGTTGGGGAATTCTCATCATCAAATGTACTTCTTCAAACTCACGAATGAAGAAATATGCGTCCTTAGATTCTAGGCCATGAAACCTAGAGAGTGTGTTAATTAACTGAGGCTTAAGCTCAAAATTGTTTCCATTTGCCTCAGGTAGAAGAATGCATGAAGGAAGTGAAGTGCGAATTATGTAGAACTTGTCTTGGAGAGAAGTAGGGTTCGCCATGATTGGGTTGTGTCAGGAAGTGGTGCAAGTGTAGAAGTCCTAAAAAGTCTTGATGAAATTGGATCCCGGTACCGCTCTTGCATGCACAATCACAGAAAACGTTCACCAAGCAAACAAGCGAAAAAGGGAAAATAACAAACAAAAATAAAGAAAAACAATCACAAGCTATCTAAGATCCGTGGACCTAGACAACTCTTAACTGGTCGATGAATCGAAGAAGGTTGTTTCTCAAGTCAGACCATAGCTAATCAGCCAGGTAAGGGCAAAGTACGGTGGGAGATATCCGTGCGTAAGCAACGGGCCTTAATTATGCCAAACAATAGTATTTTCGAGACTTAACCTCTTAATCCCCAACCTTAAATACTGATTTGACTTGAGTATGAATCAAAAATAATTTTCAACCACGGCTGATCTCTTATTGAGTCCAGATGTCCCTAAGGGCCAACGTCTATCAATTTTTATTTAAAAGCTTGGGATTGTGAGTGCTTGAAATGTTGTTTTTGGGTTAAGGAAGGGTGATTAAATCTCCACCTTATCTTGTTTATTAGGTGGTGCGCTCAAAGTCAATTTGTGCAAGTGTACAGTACATTGAAACAAGATTCACTCAAAGTGATGTAAATCAACCTAGAGATGAGTCCTATTCTATATGCTATGTGAACGTACCTTGCTCCAGCACTCTTCAACAGTAAAGTAAATGAATTGAAAAGACACATGCCTAAAATACAAACACCTAATCAATTTTTAAACTTTTCAACAAATGTTTTACTATTAGTTTATTAGCAGGCTCCTGGTGATGGCATACAAAAAAATAAATTTGCAGCAAGCTATCTTTTTGCACAGCAAGCAGTACTGCAAAAAAAGATTGTGAGTAGTGAACTCTTCCTTGTCGCAGATCCATGGCTAAAGCCGAGAAAACGCGGCAATGCAAAGGGTACATGGTCTCTGCTTTCTAGAGCAGAGGCCCAAGACCAGTTATATATTACTGCAAGTCTTGTTTTCCTGTTTCCTCAACCTGTAACCTACAATAGAGAAGAAAAAATTTGTTTTAGTTCAAAATCTCAATAAAAACCGTCGCCCTCCCTGGCAACGGCGCCAAAAATTTGTTCGGAAGGAGGAATTGAATTGAGCAAGAGTTTAGAGTAAACCGTTCATGTCTGTGTGCTGATGATAAAACTCTGAATATGTATGAAGATTTACTTTACTCTTTCGAATCACCGTTCGTAACATAAGCTATAACGGGTCGAATCCGCAGGGAGGACTAGCGATGAAAGCGTTCAATGTTTTTATGTTGAAGTTTTTGAGAAGAAAAATGAAAGTTGTTCTTTGTTTAAAAATGGAAAAACAAAATAAGGTAGAAAGAGAGTGAAGAATTTTGTAGAGTTTTGTTAAGAAAAAGAAAACGGAATGAAAGACGGTATAGAAAAATGGTGATTTTGGAAAATGAGAAAGTTTTAGAAAGGAGATTTGAAATTCAATTAAGAGAAAGCCATGACTAACATTTTACACTACTAACTTACTAAGCTCGTTGGGTGATTTATGCCTTATATAGATTCATTAGCAATAGTACATCTTGCTTTGTCAAATCAATGTTGTCCCAAATTGACGTTGTGTTCTCATCTAAGCTTAGCTAGATGGCCTCCTTGAATCATCGGCTCCTAATAGATTCTCAATAATGGAACATAGGTATTCATATTTAGGTATGCTAAACAAGAATATAAGATTCATTAGTCCATCAAAGCTATAACAAGCTAGCATGAAATATGAAACTTGTACAATAGGAGTTAGCATACTAAAGTGATCTATCTTTATGTTCCATCAAAGCACTTGTTGAAGAGACAAAGTTCTAAATGAGGCACACATGAATCATATGGAGGTGATACAAAGCATTCACTAGAATTGAAACACTACTCATCATTATTGGAAATAAAAGACTTGTTAAATACAAGACTTAGAAATAAAAAAATTCAACAATTCATATGAGTTAGAAATCACCCAAGAGTTAGTAGTTAGTAGTGTTAGAAGTTAGTTAATCATGTTAGTGAGTTAGTTAGCCATAGAAAAGAAGAACAAGTAAGAATAGATGGTAGAAAACAAATGCAAAAAAGTAAGAACTTGAAAGTAAATGCAATAGAACAAGAAAAAACTTGAGAAAGGAAAGCTTGGGCCTTTATATTGAGTTATCACTTTAATTACAGAGACCTCTCACCTTCGCTCTCTCTTTTCTGAATCTAGAAGGAGAAAATGAAAATTACACAAGAAGACTAAAGAGAGCTTGAAGAAATCCTAACAATTTTCCTAAATAAAATGCTATTCTCTCCTCCTTTTTTTACAGAGGCCTTGGGGGTCTATTTATAGCCTTCGGAGAAGATAACATCCCACCACACCCGTAGGATCAATCGCTTGATCAACGGCTAAGGAAATGCCGCGGATCCGCGGCCAGGGCCGCGTTTCTGCGGCAGCATCTTGGCCATTGCGCCAACGATTTCTCTGACAAACCTTACGCTGCGTGTGCCCAGCTGGAGCTTCTAGAAGTTGGGAAATATGCCTTGGATCGTTCCACAATTGGGCTTCATGGTTGTGGGCTCCTAAAACACCTTTAATTCCTCAAAAATCCCAAGATCTGGGCCTTCTTCTCCATTAAATAATGGACCTGAAAAATAGGAGAGAAAAGCAATAAAAATCCCATTTTTATTAACATAAAATATGGTGAGGTGGTGTAAAATGATGCAAAAATGAACTCCAATCATTGGCCGGTCGACAGGGCAGTCGACCGACATGTCATTTTTGACCTGTACTGGACCCCAACAACTGTATTTCCAGACCTATAAATATGGGTCTTTGAGGCTAATTTTCACTAAGATTTTCAAGTGCAATTTTTCCACCTTCTCAAGTGTTATTAACAAAGTTTTTAAAAGAAATTCTTGTGCCAAAACTCTTATCTTTTATTGTTTCAAAGTATTTGAAAAATCAAAAGAAAACAAGTCTTTGGGAATTTAGTTTTGTTCTTTATTTTCATATCTATTTAGAAGTTTTTCCAAGTGTTTTCTTCGTTATTTGTTTTCCAAAATACTTTGTTTTCTCACACTTGAGCTATAAGTTCTAAATCTATTTTTAGGATCTTATTTTTGTGAGAAAAATTATTTATGATCTTTTGAGATCGCTAAGAGAGTGTTTGTGATCTTTATGATCACCAAGTGTGATCTTTTCTTTGCTTTGACTTTGTGTCTTCCCTTTCGTGTAGAGGTGATTGTGTTTGAGAGGAGGAATTGCGTACTACCGGTGTTGAGCTGTAATTCCTCAGTGGAGATTCTTTTATAAAAGGTTCTGTGTGGATATAGTGAAAATCCTTCTGTGTGAAGGCGGGGACGGAGAGCAGTGGCTCGAACCTCAAAACATATCCCGGTGTTTGCATTTGATCCACTATCTCTTAACTCTCTCTCTTATATCTTGCATTACTTTACTTGCTTATATTTATATACTAGATATAGTTTGTGTGCCCACACTTGTGTTGAACCAAGAGAGCTTTTAAGGCACCTCAACTCTTAGTTTAGAGGAATCTCGAGGAATAGTTCCAGAGCCCTTCACAGGGAATTCGGGCTCACTCTTGGTTACACATAGTGTGTTAGCAATTAAGTTTTAAATTTCGCATAATTTGTCTTAGATTAGTTTGTACACCTATTCACCCCCCTCTAGGTGTATTTTCAGTGTACGTGGATGATATATTGGTAAAAAGTGTGCAGCGCACAGATCACCTCCAACATTTAAGAAAAGCTTTCGATCTCTTTAGGCAATACAAGGTGAAGCTCAACCCTGAGAAGTGCACATTCAGAATAACCTCCGGAAAGTTCCTTGGATATCTGGCCACCCAACGAGGTATTGAGGCCAACCCCGACCAGATATCAGCAATTCTAAACATGAGATCACCCTCCTATATGAAGGAGGTCCAAATGCTGAATGGACGTCTTACTGCCCTCAACCGATCCACAGACAAATACAAATCGTTCTAGCTAGCCTTGAAGAAAAATGGAGCGGACTTTTGCTGGAACGAGGAATGTGAAACAGCCTTCCATGAGTTGAGAGGGTACTTAGTCTCGCCCCTTGTTATCGAAACCCATCCCGGGAAAGACGCTTGATTAGTGTTCAATTTTGTACCATTTTGCATCACATTTTCATGCATATTATCCATAAAAATGAGCTTTTTAATGGCTGTTTTTGTTAAATTTCAGGCCCTCTTTAAGAAGGCCCAAATCTAAGCTAATTAAAAGATTTAAAGGAGATTAAAAAGAGCCCAATCCAAAGAAGCCCACATCTGTAATGAATCAGAAAATATCCTCGCGGTTCTAAAAGCTCTCACAGTATACCTGGGCAGAGACAGCCTGTTAGCGCGATCGCTGGCATAATGGCCAAGATTCTGCCGTGGAAACGCGGCTTTGGCTGCGGATCGGTGGCAAAACTTAGACCGTTGATGTAGCGTTTCATTCTGTGGCTACGATTGAAAGCGATGGGCTCCTGGTGCCTATATAAAGACCCCTAGGGCCTCTGTTATAAAGGAGGAGATAGCTATAAATTTTAGGAGAAGGATTAGGATTTTTTTAAGTTCTTCTTTAGTATTCTCTTGTAATTTCATTTTCTCCTTTTAGATTCCAAAAGAGAGAGAGAGGGTGAGAGTGAAATTTTTGTAATTGAGAGTGACAATCAATGCAAAGCTCATGATCTTCCTCCTCTAATTTTTTGCTCTTTTAATTCTTACTCTTTTACTTTTAAGCTTTTAATTCCTTGCCCCTTAGTCTACCATGCTTTCTTCTTTGCATTACTTCTCCATGGCTAATTAACCTTCTAACATGACTAACTAACCTCTAACAACTACTAACTAGTAATCTTGATTGATACTAACTCATGTGATTCATTGGATGTTTATAATTTCTAGTCTTGTACTTAACAAGTCTCTTTAATTCTCAATGAAGATGAGTGTTGTTTTTTATCTTAATGAAGGTTTTGTGATTCCCTCCGTATGATTCATGTGTGCCTCATTTAAAGCCTTGTTTCCTTAACAAGAGCCTTGATGGAATATGATGATGTGATCACCTTAGTATGCTAACAAATTAATATAATAGCTTCTTATTTCATGCTAGATAAACCATGGCTTTGATGATCTAATGAACTTTACATTCTTGTTATGCATGTCTGAATTGTGAATCTCAAATTCTTAAGTTTCATTCTTGTGAACTTATTGGAAGCCTATGATCCAAGGAGGCCACCTAACCAAGCTAAGAGAGGAACACCTCAACAAATTGGGTCAACTTTTTGACTTGATGAAGAAAGATGGACAATATGCCAATGAATTTACATGAGACACAAATCATCTAAGAGATTAGTAAGTTAGTAGTGTAGAGTTGTTAGTTAGTCATGGCTTTCCTTCTATCTGACAAAAACTCTCCTAATTTCTAAGAAACTTTCTTTCTCAAACAAAGTCCATTTTTCTCTTCTACTTTTCCAAGCACCATTTCATTCACCGTTTTCATTCTACCTTCCTAATTTTCATATTTCTTTTCTTAACACAAAAGGATTCATCATCATCTTTTTACTTTCTTTTCTTTTTCAATTCTTAAACAAAGAAGAACTTTCATTTTCTTTCCAAAAACAAGAACAATAAGAATTAAGAAAGCTTCCATCGCAAACCCTCTTTGCGGATACGACCCGTTATAGCTTTTGCTACAAACGGTAGTTTAAAAGAGCACATTAACTCTACATACATACTCGGAGCTTGAACATTGATATATGAACCTACACGTTACTCTAAACTTCTGCTCTTTCTCCTAATCGAACACATTTTTGGTACCGTTGCTGGGGAGGGTGACGGTTTTTGCTAGTTTTTGGAACTAAACGAATTTTTCTTTTCGGTTGCAGGTTACAGATTTTGGAAACAGGAAACTAGGCATTGCAATAATATATAAGTGGTCTTGGGACTCTGCTCAAGAAAGCAGAGACCAAGTACCCTCCAACTTGACGCGTTTACTCGGCTTTTGCCGCATTTCCGCAGCAAGGAGTTGACTACTGATATTTTTTTGCAGAGTCGCATGCTTTGCAAAGTTTAGCTTATTGCAATAATTGTTTCTTGTATGCCATCACTAGGATCCTGCTGATAACCAACAATAAAAAGCTTATTCAAAATTTAAAAAATTGATTAGATGTTTGCATCCTACGCATGTGTGTAGGCTATCAAAAAATTACTAAGAATAAAGCCTCAGACGCGGACCTCGCAAACGTGGAGGTCGCGTTCCAACCTCAAACGCAGACCTCGCATACTCTATTAGATGCGGATGTTGCTTTCCAATCTCAGACGCGAAGGTTGCCAGATGCGGACCTCACGTCCTCTGTCAGACGCGGAGGTCGCCTTCCAATCTCAAACGTGGAGGTCGCCAGATGCGGACCTTGCATCCTTTGTCCAACGCGGAGGTCGCATTCCAATTTCAGTCGCGGAGGTCGCCAGATGCGGACCTCGCGTCTTTTGTCAGACGCATCCTTTGTCAGACGCGGACCTCGCGTCCTTCGTCAGACACGGAGGTCGTCAGACGTGGACCTCGCGTTTCAAATTAAACGCGAGCCTGAGCAGATCTGCTTTGCAACACAGACGTGAGCATGTGAGCTGCGCGTCTTAACATCAGAGTAAGGTCCGCGTCTAGCACAAGATCCACATTTCTACTGTAACTGACAGCCACGAATTTGGACTATTACACACCCATTTTCTCTCCACATAATGGGGAATAACTTCCCTTTATGTAGAGATTTAAAGAGTTTGTTATACCCCTCCCATTATGGAGAGATTTAAGGCGTTGGTTACATCCCAATTCCTAGATAAATAGCTATAAATAGCTAGAGAGAGGGAGCCCTGGAGGGGGACCTCTAAAAATAAGGACTGACGATGAGAGTCCTGGTGGAGGAATCCAAGAAGCCATAGGCAAAAGGGAGAGCTACCTCAGTAGAGTTCGGTCTCGAAGCTCTTGTAGCCTGGGAAGAGTTCAACTCTTTTAGTTAACTTGCTGAGTTCAAGTTCTTAAAATCTCTTTGAGATTCCATTACTGATAGGAGCTATGCTACTCCACCAGTAGATTCGAAGAGAGGATGCACAAGAGAAACTTGACGTTCGGCCGATTAACAGGGAACAAGACTCACTCTTCACCGCCACGTGAAGAACCCAGTTTTAAATAAAGAGGAGAATCAATCAAAAGATTCCCTCTCTTTTGTAATCGGATTGTATCTGTTGTAATCTTCTATTCAATTAAAAGAATTTTGCAATTGTAATTTTTTGACGCGTAAAAAAGATGGCGACTCCACTGAGGACCGTGATTTTCTTAACCGCGAGAAAGTGGTGGCGCAAGCTGACGTCAAGATACTTGGATCCACAGTCGAATCGCTTACGATCGAATTCGACCAAGAGAAGTTGAACTCCCCCAAAGCTTCGGGAGTCTCCCGTGGAGATAACGTGGCCAGCTCCAACGTCTCTTCAGAAACCCGCGCCATGAACCACGGTCAAGATGGTAATAAAGACTAATCTCCCCGCCATCCTTTTATCAAGACACTTCCAGTTCCGGATGCCGGGGGTTCTCAACAATCTCTGCGACTCAATCGGAATACCGAGAGACGGCAAAGGCTTTACACTCATCGTCAGCAGACAAGAGTGGTTGCAATAGCATATGTGGCCCACATCAATGTCTCCCACGAGACCTACGAGGCCAATGATAATGAAGGCCAATCTCGCCATACCTCTCCTCCCCAGACTCCTTAACTCTAGGTTACCAGGGGTTCTTAACAACCCGTGAAGCGTAACCGGAATGCTGAACATCGACAAAGGCATCACGCACGTTGACAACAGATGGAAAAAGTTGAAAAAAGCCATCTGTTCAGTAGATACAAAAGCGGAACTTAGGCCCACGTTTCTTCTGAGCAGCACGAGACTCACATCTCAGATCCTCAACTGGAGGCCCGTGTTTTTATAACTGAACACGAAGCCCGCGTTTCTATATTAGAACGCGAGGCTTGTGTTTCACCTCATAGATGCAACGTCCAGCAACGCGAGTCCGCGTCTCTTCTTAAAAAATGCGAGATCTGTGTTTTCGTGCCAAAACACGAGGCTCGCGTCTCTTCTGCAGAGAACGAGCCTCATGTTTCCAACAACAAAACGTGAGCCATGTATCTCAGAGACCTGCATTTCAGAGTTACGACACAAGATTCACGTTCACTCTTCGACGATTAAAGTCAGAGCTGAACCGAAAAAGCCTCTAAGAAGTAGGAGTGGTCTAGCCATACCCGGTGATTGGTAGTGAAAAGTGCATTTTTATCATCATATTTACCATCACATTTTCATATTTATTCATTTAATTCTGCACATTTATTAATAATTTGTAATTTATTGTGTGCAGGCCTCGAATTCTTATTTTTATAAGAAATAAAGCTTAAAGAGCCCAAAAGCCCAGATCCAAGCCCATGTTTGAAGCCCAGGTGAAAAAGCGCAATTACAAGAAGTCAAAATGCAAATACACAAAGGGCTAAAGTTGCAAATATCAAAGATGAGGGAAGGATAGAATTCTACCCAACCCTAAACTCTTGCAGGATGAGCATAAAAGCCAAAGATGAGAAGAAAATTCGTTTAAAAGAGATTGGGAGAATACAAAATCTAGATAACTTGATTTTCAAGTTATATCCATATCCCAATATGAAGAGCCAGGATCATACTTCTAGAAGCAGGCGCCCACATGGACGGACCAGGTGAGGCCACGCGCCAAAGCGCGTGGCCAGATTCCACAAAAATGCCGCAAATCCGCGGCAAATCCGCGGCACTTTGATCTCATCTGGATACCAGATTTCGTGGGCTACTTCATCCGGGACTCTACTTCCTTCTGCACCTATAAATACCCCCTGCAGTGCAACGTACAGAGTCGTCCAGAGGCGAGCCAAGGGCCAAAAGCTAGGGTTTTAGGTTTTAGGTTAGATTTTCTTTCCTCTGTAAATTTCTATTTTCTTTTTATAAAAACTGAGAGGAGATGATGTATTCATGGAGGAAGGGATCTACTTGTACTGATGGTGACAGTCGGTGTAAGTTCTATTTTTCCACCATTGTTTAATAATCAAATCGAGGTTTGCTTTTATTTTTGTATTGTTTTCTTCTTATTTAATCTTGTGTATCTCAGTATTTACTTCCTTCTATTTGTTCTCTAATGTCTTGCCCACCATGAGATCCAACTGCTTCGAGAATACCTAGCCGAAGAAGGAACCTTGACGGCCCATGGCGATGAACAGGTCTTCATAGCTTGTTTTTCATTTCGTAGAGTAGATTAAGAAGGCGGACGATCCCATAAGCCGTGCTTGTACGCCTTCCAAGAAAAGGTAAATCATCGCAACGGTTCAAACGGTAAGCAGACTAAAGAGGTAAGTTTCTTTTCTTTTCTTTTCTTTTTGTAGATTAAATTCCAACTTCTCCATATTCTTTTCTACCACCCATTGTAAATACCACTTCCTTTCTAACTATTTAATAATAAAAAGATAATTTTTAGAGATAACTTTCTTAACGCTTCCATCGCAGTCCCTCCTTGAGGATCACGACCCGCATAGCCCTGCTACCGCGGATTAGAACTGAGACTTGCACATCATATTCTAAAATACTATATTTTTGTGTGCAGGAAAATTCAGTCAACAAATTGGCGCCGTTGCCGGGGAGGGACGGTAAGTTTATCTCTAAAACAAAAATTTAATTTTTAAATAATTCTTTATTCTTTTCTGTTTGCAGGTTTAGAGAACAGGAAATAGAAACATAGCAGCAGCAGTGGACATATTGCTATTCTGTGCCTCTGCCCTCGAAGGCAGAGCACCAGAACCTACTGTTTTGCCGCGGATCCGCGGCCAGAGCCGCGGAAACGCGGCAACAGTAGAGAACTACTGATTGATCTTTTTGCAGGTTGCTGCAAATTGTAAATTCTGTTTACTGCTCTGTTTATTTTATTCTGTGATATACCTGTAAATTGCTAATAATTCAACAGTAAGTTATTGATTGTTAAAAATAAAAATTGATTAGACGTTTGCATATTAGGCACGTGTCTTTTCAATTATTTTTATTTACTGTTGAAGAGTGCTGGAGGAGCAAGGTACGTACGCATTGCATGTAGAATAGGACTCATCTCTTGGTTGATTATCTGCTTTGAGTGAATTCTATCTATTTATCTTGTACACTTGCACTAATTCATCTTAAGGGCATAACCCATTAACAAGATAAGGTGGGGATTTCATCACCCTTCCTTAGCCCAAAAATCATATCCAAGCACTCACTAACCCAAGCCTAACTAAAAAATAGTAGACGTTGGCCCTAGGGACATCTCGGACTCAATAGGAGATTATCCTAAGGGGGAACAGTGCTGGAAGTTGACTCTTGCCAAAATCAGTGTCTAGGAAAGGGATTGAGGGCCGAAAGCCCGAAGATTGGTGGTTATTTAATTAAGGAACGTCTTTGACGGAAAACCTCCCACCATTCTTGCCCTGACCTGGCTGATTAACTCGTGGTCAAAATCTGCACCCGACCTCCCGTGGACAGTCTAACCAGTTAGGAGTCGTCTAGGTCATAGGTCTACCCTAACTTAGGATAGAATTTTTTTTCTTTTTGTTTGTTTATTTGTTTGTTTGTTTGTGTTGGTGTGATATGGCATATAATAATAATTTTTCCAACTTTAATCCATATTACACACCTAACTATTTTTCGGATATTACCAACCTGGCATATCATAACTTTGACCAATCTAGTGTGCCGGAATGGTCTTATCCGAATAATTATAACCCATACCCCCCATCTTATGACCATGATTTTCATACTTTCAACTCGTCACAGAGTTCATGGGGTTTCGAGTCCCCCGAGTCCAATTTTCAACCGACTTGTCCTCAGTCTCCACCCAGTCCACATTCTTTCAATGAGTCATACTTAGATCCACCCAGTCAGAATAGACTACCATCTATCGGGGAAATGATAAGTATGCATGAGTCCAAGCAACAATTACCATCAATCGGAGAAATGATTATGCGTGAGTCCACCGACTCACAATTTCATCACGATTACACTTCACCCTTTCAAGTCCAATCACAACACGATGCACCTATCAACTATGAAGGGATGCTTGCCGCCATGACTCAGGCTAGATTAGCCCGTGATCGTGACATAGATCTGATGGTTCAATCTTTACGTTCTCACCGTTCGGCCATTTCTGATATCATTGACCACTCTCGTAGAGCCGACGAACCAAGTTGCTTTGGACAACAAGATTCTACTTCAGTGCCATCATTTGAACTTGTTGAAACTCCAATTGTTGATAATTTGGCAAGTTTTTCCTTTCCTGAAATAGAACTTGAACATGAATATGATCATGATCTCCCACTTGATGATTCAATTTTACTTCCTGATTCAATAATGACTCCAGTGTCTCCACCTGATTTCACTTTTCCCGAGTCAACATTGGATCCTGTTCCAATTCATCATGATATTGAGTCACCTATAATTGATGATCATATTGAACTTGACCAATTGTGCAATTTTGAAAGTCCCATGGATAAATTGGCAAGTTCTGATTTTTATAACATTGAACCCAATGAGATATGTGACCTAGATTCTCAAATCTGTGATCAAGTTCAAATTCCCGAATCATTATTGACTCCTGCTTTGTTACCCGACTTAGGTAATCTTTTAGAGTCAGTTTTGATTCCCACACCTATCATTCCTGAACTTGAATCACCAACATTGAGTCACATGCCATTGTGGGAAGATGATTGTGGATTTGAGCTTAAACTTATTGATTTGGACCCACTTCCTGAACTTAGCCCGACTCCTGAGCCCTTACTTGATTTGAGCTTCTTTCCTGAGTCGGTATTCGTTCCCACACCCATAATTCCCACGTCCAAGTCAATCATTCCATCTTTTCACACTCCATTTTGGGACAAGGAGGTTCACACAATTGACTCTGAAAATTATTATGAAATTTGGAAATTTGATGGGGTGACAACTTTAAAAAATGATTATACATATATTTTCGTGGGTTATACAAGAAAAATTTTTGGTGGGTTCCTTCATGAACTACTACATTATCTTGATTGGGTAGCAACGCTTGGCCCAATTAGACCACCACCGGAACCACCCCCTAAGGTAATTTTCTGCCTTCCCTTGTTCTTTTTCATGCATATATGCATTCATTCATACATTGAGGACAATGCATGAGATAAGTGTGGGGGTGGGCTTTACTAACATACTAACATAAGTAGAAACTAACAAAAATTTGTTAATAAAAAAAAATTTTAAAAAAAATTATTATAAAAAGGACAGTATTTTGCTTATTTTTTGAAAGAAACCTAAGTTAGTTTTAAGGATTAGGAAAATCATGATTAGGATTTCTAAAAATTTGGTCAAAATAAATAAATTGTTTAAATTTTAGGTATAGGAGAAGAAATTGAATAAATAATTAGTCTTGATTTTTACCTTAATGAAATGTGCATACCTAATGCATATCTAGGATTCTAAGACAAAGACCTTATGCCTCATAAAAAAAAAAAAAAGAAAAAAAAATCACCAATTAAGCTGATACATGTGCCTCAAGAAGCATAAGTATTCACGCTTAAAGGTGAGAAAATAAAATAAAGTCCTTAGTTTTGGGGCCTAGTTCACTCGAATTTGAGTCCGCGGGGTGTTTTCTCACCTGGTGCCCTAAAGCCAACCGGTTTGGGAGTCATCGACTTTAAGTTCGTTACATGGGTGGATTAGAAAGCCTAAGGAAATTAAGGAAAAATTACTTATATATGTATTAACACATCTAATAGTCAATTAGTTAGGTATGAGGGCCTCAAGAAGCCTTAATGCTTATACGAAAGAAAATTAGATGCGTTATACATATTAAAAAAAAAAAAAAAAATATATATAAAGAGGCATGAGAGTCCAAATTAAGGAATTCCTAGTAAAAACATAAGGATGCATATGATTTTTGGTAACAAAAAAGACTATATTAGAAATTCAATTTTAATTCTTACCTAAAATGGAAAACAATTAACTTTATTAAGACTAAGTTTAAAGAATGAATATAAATGAGGATCCTAAAACTTATAGACTACTTAGTCTCTTCAATAATAATTCAAATATTTTCTTTTTATGGATTTTGTGGGTGCAATCCGCTGAAAACCCTCACGAGACAACACTCGTCCTCTAGGGTAACCTAGAGGTTTAACGGCTTGTTGCACGTGCTAAGTGCAATCGTGATTCCTACGAAAGTGAGTTAGGTTAGATTAACTTTTCATTTCTTTTTCTTTTTCTTTGTTTTTACTCGAGGACGAGCAAAAAGATAAGTGTGGGGGTGTGATTGGTAGTGAAAAGTGCATTTTTATCATCATATTTACCATCACATTTTCATATTTATTCATTTAATTCTGCACATTTTTTAATAATTTGTAATTTATTGTGTGCAGGCCTCGAATTCTTATTTTTATAAGAAATAAAGCTTAAAGAGCCCAAAAGCCCAGATCCAAGCCCATGTTTGAAGCCCAGGTGAAAAAGCGCAATTACAAGAAGTCAAAATGCAAATACACAAAGGGCTAAAGTTGCAAATATCAAAGATGAGGGAAGGATAGAATTCTACCCAACCCTAAACTCTTGCAGGATGAGCATAAAAGCCAAAGATGAGAAGGAAATTCGTTTAAAAGAGATTGGGAGAATACAAAATCTAGATAACTTGATTTCCAAGTTATATCCATATCCCAATATGAAGAGCCAGGATCATACTTTTAGAAGCAGGCGCCCACATGGACGGACCAGGTGAGGCCACGCGCCAAAGCGCGTGGCCAGATTCCACAAAAACGCGGCAAATCCGCGGCAAATCCGCGGCACTTTGATCTCATCTGGATACCAGATTTCGTGGGCTACTTCATCCGGGACTCTACTTCCTTCTGCACCTATAAATACCCCCTGCAGTACAACGTACAGAGTCGTCCAGAGGCGAGCCAAGGGCCAAAAGCTAGGGTTTTAGGTTTTAGGTTAGATTTTCTTTCCTCTGTAAATTTCTATTTTCTTTTTGTAAAAACTGAGAGGAGATGATGTATTCATGGAGGAAGGGATCTACTTGTACTGATGGTGACAGTCGGTGTAAGTTCTATTTTTCCACCATTGTTTAATAATCAAATCGAGGTTTGCTTTTATTTTTGTATTGTTTTCTTCTTATTTAATCTTGTGTATCTCAGTATTTACTTCCTTCTATTTGTTCTCTAATGTCTTGCCCACCATGAGATCAACTGCTTCGAGAATACCTAGCCGAAGAAGGAACCTTGACGGCCCATGGCGATGAACAGGTCTTCATAGCTTGTTTTTCATTTCGTAGAGTAGATTAAGAAGGCGGATGATCCCATAAGCCGTGCTTGTACGCCTTCCAAGAAAAGGTAAATCATCGCAACGGTTCAAACGGTAAGCAGACTAAAGAGGTAAGTTTCTTTTCTTTTCTTTTCTTTTTGTAGATTAAATTCCAACTTCTCCATATTCTTTTCTACCACCCATTGTAAATACCACTTCCTTTCTAACTATTTAATAATAAAAGATAATTTTTAGAGATAACTTTCTTAACGCTTCCATCGCAGTCCCTCCTTGAGGATCACGACCCGCATAGCCCTGCTATCGCGGATTAGAACTGAGACTTGCACATCATATTCTAAAATACTATATTTTTGTGTGCAGGAAAATTCAGTCAACACCCGGCTAAGTGAGATCTTATCCCATACCCTCCTAAATTCAAAGCTTTAACCCTACAGGCCTTCGATGGCAAGGGGTCGTCGAACCAACATATATACTACTTCAAATCCCAAACAAGGAATGTAGTATCAAACGATGTCATCACGGCTCATTTATTCATCGATTGAATGGTTCATGGAGCTTCCTGCCAGCTCTATTGAGAAATGGGTCGACCTCGAGAAGCTTTTCCCTGATCAAGTTCAACACCACACCTCTGATCAAATAAGTACTCAAAGTGAACGCCGATCTCCCTATAAGTTCCCCGTAGAGTTTATACTTTTTTAATCTCAACAAGATTTTAGAAGTTATCTGTGGAATAACAATCCGATGCCTCTAACGACTAAGGATAAAGGAAAAAGTTGGCTTTTAAGTCTAACGAAAAATCCTCGACAATTCATCATGCAGGGGGAATAGCATGGCTAGCCCAATTCAAACGGTAGTTGATAAAAGCATATCAAATCCGTTGATAACTGAAGGTTTGCTAAAAACCTTGAGGGACCTGATCCCGCCTTCCCCTCCAAAATTTCTTACCAATTCCCATCCATGGAATGGTAAGACCACAAAAAGCATGTGACTATTTCCCAAGGAAATAATCACAGATCAAACATGCTAAGTTAACATTATACCTCTGGCATATTCATTATTAAGTTAACATTAAACTTCTAACAATGATTTCCCTCAATTTCTCTAGTGGAATAAATTACAAGTCAAATCAGTCATGTTAACATTACACCTCTGACAGTAAGACTTTGATGTTTTCCCAGAGGGTAAAATTTCAACTTGGCAGTTCTCTTTAATAGGATGGCGAGTCCACCAAACTGCTCAAATCGCAGAATCTCTCGGTTAAGTTAATACTACACTTCTGATCAAAGTTGCTCATATTATAATATAAATCGCTGTTAAGTTAACACTACACCTATAACAGTGATTCTCTTGATTTTCTCATAGGAAACGAAACACTTAATGTTAAGTTAATATCACACCTCTGGCATACATTTCATTGTTAAGTTAATACTACACCTATAACAATGACTTTTCTCGAGCTTTTTGTCCAAAGTTGAGATGTCAAATGCTAAGTTAAACATCACACCTCTAGCATGTATTTTATTGTTAAGTTAGTATTACACCTATGATAATGATCTTCTCTCAATTTTCTCAGTGAAAATGAGACTTTCGTAATACTAAGTTAATATCACACCTCTGACACACATTTTTGTCAAGTTAATATCACACCCCTGACAATTCAATTTGCTCAAATTACAAACCCAAACCCGTCACGTTAACATTACACCTCTGATGGTAAACATCTCAATGGATTTTCAGCAAATCCAATCTCACTTGTCATTCTCCCTAATAGAATGATAGGTCCACTTAAGTTGCATAGATCGCAAAATCAATGATGTTATGTTGACTTTATATTTCATTGATTCCCAGCAGAGTTCTAGTCATGTTAACACTAAATATCTGACGATAGACTCGAACATAATTTCTGACGGACCAAACTCCACTTGTTATTCTCATCAATAAAATAGTAAGTCCACAAAACTTGTTCAAAACATAAGTTCAGATCTCACTATCAAGTTAACATCACACCTCTGATAGTAACCTTCTCAAATTTTTCTGGTAGAGTTATTTAATTTGCTAAATTAATATTACACCTCTGACAATTAAAACCCTTTCAAAGAAGTTTTGAGCGTGACCTTCGCGTCTCAAGCACAGAACCGCGTCTCAACGAACTTAAGAGTCGCGTCTCAACAGCAAGTAAAGGCTACGTCTCTACAGCAATTGAGAACCGCGTCTCTATAATAATTGAGAACTGCATCTCTACAACAATTGAGAACCGCTTCTCAACTTTGGTAAAGTTCGCGTTTTCACTAGATCCGTGTGCCAAAACTGTATCATAAAGCTCACCATCCAGACAGGATCGAGCTCAGGGCACCCCAGAAGACTGCCTCGCAAAAGAATGCCAGTCCGATTACGAGAAGCCTAAATTCAATGAAGTCTAAAATATTTCGAAATTTGTCTCAGTTAACCGCGAAGTTTCGAAAACTTTGGGGGTTCTGTAGGCTATCAAAAAATTACTAAGGACAAAGCCTCAGACGCGGACCTCGCAAATGCGATGGTCGCATTCCAACCTCAAACGCCGACCTTGCGTCCTCTGTCAGACGCGGAGGTCGCATTCCAATCTCAAACGTGAAGGTCGCCAGACGCGGACCTCACGTCCTCTGTCAGACGCGCAGGTCGCATTCCAATCTCAGATGTGGAGGTCGCCAGACGCGGACCTCGTGTCCTTTGTCCAACGCGGAGGTCACATTCCAATTTCAGCCGCGAAGGTTGCCAGATGGGGACCTCGCATCCTTTGTCTGACGCAGAGGTCGCCAGACGCAGACCTCGCGTCCTTTGTCAGATGCGGAGGTCGTCAGACGTGGACCCACGTTTTAACTCAAACGGGAGCCTGAGCAACTCTGCTTTCCAACACAGACGTGAGCATGTGAGCTGCGCATCTCAACTTCAGAGTAAGGTCCGCGTCCAGCGCGAGACCCGCATTTCTGCTGTAACTGATAGCCACGAATTTGGACAGTTACACCCCCATTTTCTCTCCACATAATGAGAAATAACTTCTCATTATGGAGAGATTTAAGGAGTTGGTTACACCCCTCCCATTATGGAGAGATTTAAGGGGTTGGTTACACCCCAATTCCTAGATAAATAACTATGAATAGCTAGAGAAAGGGGGAGCTCTGGAGGGAAGCTCTAAAAAAAAAGGGACTGACGATGAGAGTCCTGGTGGAGGAATCCAAGAAGCCATAGGCAAGGGGGAGAGCTACCTCAGCAGAGTTTGGCCTCGAAGCTCTTGTAGCTTAGGAAGAGTTCAACTCTTTTGTTAACTTACTGAGTTCAAGTTTTTTAAATCTCTTTGAGATTCCATTACTGATAGGAGCTGTGCTACTCCACCAGTAGATTGAAAGAGTGGATTCACAAGAGAAATTTGACGTTCGGCCGATCAACGGAGAACAAGACTCACTCTCCACCACCACGTGAAGAACCCAATTTTAAATAAAGAGGAGAATCAATCAAAAGATTCTCTCTCTTTTGTAATCAGATTGTATCTGTTATAATCTTCTATTCAATTAAAAGAATTTTGCAATTGTGATTTTCTGACGTGTACAATGTGTCTTTCAATTCCTTTACTTTAGTGTTGAAGAGTGCTGGAGGAAGGTACGTGCGCATAGCATATAGAATAGGACTCATCTCTTGGTTGATTTAATCGCTTTGAGTGAATCTTGTTTGGATATTCTATACACTTGAACAAATTGACTTAAGGGCACCACCCAAATAAATAAGATAAGGTGAAAATTTCATCATCCTTTCTTAGTCCAAAAATAACATTCCAAGCATTCACAATCCCAAGCTTAATCTAAAAATTGATAGACGTTGGCCCCTAGGGACATCCGAACTCGATAGGAGATTAACTGTGATTGAAATTTGTTTTGAATCATACTTTAGTCAAATCAGTGTTTAAGGCTGGGGATTAAGAGGTTAAGCCTCAAAAATACCGTAGTTTGGCATAATTAAGGCCCTTTGCTTACACATAGATACCACCCATCGTATTTTGCCTCTACCTAACTGATTAGCTGGTGGTCTGATTCAAGTAACAACCTTACCCAGAGAATCATCCAGTTAGGAGTCGTCTAAATCCAGGAATCCTAGATAGGCTTGGTGATTGTTTTTTCTTTGTTATTGTTTGAAATTTTTCTTTTTCCATTTGTTTGTTGGGTGAACGTTGTTTGTGTTCTGCATGCAAGAGTGGTATAGGGATCCAGTTACATCAAGACTAGTTGGGAACACTCTACTTGCACACACACCACCTCTTGAGATAAATCCAATCATGGCCAATCACATTTCACTCCAAGACAAGTTTTACAGCAGTGAGCGGAGCCCAAGTTTGAGAGGAAGAAGTCATCCAGAAACCAGTGTACAACGTTAGTCACGCCATTAATGGCCCTCAGACGAGATACAAAAGGCTGGAGAAGCTAGTGTTGGCTCTCTGTATCATCTCCAGGAAGCTCAAACACTACTTTTAAACCTTCCCAATCACAGTCTTCACTGAGCACCCCTTAACGACCATCGTGGAAAATCCGGAGGCAATCGGAAAGATATCAAATTGGGTCTCACAGTTCAGGTCCTACGGACTCAAATATGAGTTGAGAACATCAATCAAAGGCTAGGTACTGGCCGACTTTATCACCGACCTTACCCCGAGAACCACAAAGTTTGCCGGCCAACTCAAAGGATGGATGACGGAGCATCAAATAGCAAGGGGGCAGGAGTCAGAGTCGTTCTCACCACCCCAGAGAGATCCATCATTGAACAGTCCTTCACCCTAGTCCTGCATTTAACAACAAAGTGGAATACGAGACTGTAAGAGCTGGGCTTAGAACGGCTATTACTCTCAGAGTTACAGGCCTCGAAATTCGCTGTGATTTCTCGCTGGATGTCAACCAGGTCATCGACGAATATGTCACAAGAGATTCCCAGATGGCAGATACCTACAACTCGTTCTTAAGTTGAAGTCCAAAATTCCCCGATGCGCCTTCAAGTGGGTCCCCAGGTCTGTGAACAACCACGTAGACTCGCTTGCCAACTTAAAGGCAACCACGAAGTTCTAGTTCAGATGGAAAATTCCCATCGAGCACATCACTAATCTGAGCGTCTAGCAACCAACTAGAGAGTTCCTACACCTCGACACCTCACAAGATGGAGGAATCCCATTATTCGGTCAGAAAAATTGAGGCGTGTAAAAATTCTTTGATATGAAAAGAAAGTGACAATGATCAGTTTTTGATTACAAAAGAGAGGAGAAAAACTGAATCCCCTTTTGTTTAATGTTGGGTTCTTAATGTGGTGATAGAGAGTGATTCTTGTTCTCCGTTGACCGGCTGAACGACAAGCTTCTCTTCGAGATCTACTTCAGGGTACTCTTGAAAAAGCTATCAGAAAAGAACTCTGTTTTAACACAATAAGTGTTTAGAGTTCTGATACCTCTCTCCCTAAACTTTTGTGGTTGAAAGGAATAAGCCCTTAGATAGAAAATTATCAGCCCTGCCTCTCCAAGAAAAATCCTCCTCCGTAGCTCTCGTGGATATTTTTAAGGGGTATTAGAGGTATAATTTGAAAGTACACCTAAAGGGGGGTGAATAGGTGTACGGCTAATCTAATGAACTAAATGCGAAAATTAAAACTTAATTGCAACTACACTTAATGCAACCAACGAGTGTAACCGAATTCCCGGTGAAGGGCTCTAGACTAACTCCTCTTGATTCCTCTGAATAAGAGTTGAGGCGCTATATGAAGCTCTCGTGGTTAAGCACAAGTGAGGCACACACAAACAAACCAAGCATATAATGAATGAGCAATATGAAATGATGCAAGGCACAATATAAATGAGAGAGAGTTAGAGTCAATGGATCAAACGCAAACACACGAATATGTTTCGAGGTTCGAGCACACAGCTCTACGTCCCCGCCTTCACATAGAAGGATTTCCAATCCACTTGTCCACACAGGACCTCCCACACAGGGAACCTCCACTGAGGATTTGGGGCAATTACAATTGGAGTACACAACTCCTCTCTCAACTAAAACAACCTCTCACTAGAGGCTAGGAGCAAAGCCACACAAATCAACCTCACAAATGAGGGATAGGCACAAAGCCAATACAATTAATCAACCTCTCACTAGAGGGATAGGGCACAAAGCCACCACTCCACAAATCAACCTCTACCCAAGAGGGATAGCCCAAAGTAGGAGGGTTTACAACTTAGTGATCAAAAGACCACAAACCAATTCTTTTCCCACAAAAATAAAGATCCTATAGAGAGGATAGAATGATAAGCTCAAGTGTGAGAAAATAAAGTGTTTTGAACAAAGAAAATCACTTGGGAAAATCTCAAATAGATATAGAATTTTTAGACCAAAAATAAATTCCCAAAAGACTATTTTTTTTGAAATAAAAACACTTTAAAAACAATTGAAGATCAAATCTTTGAAGCTCTAAAACTCTTTTAAAACTTGTAAAAACACTAGAGAATGGGAGAATTTTTGCTCTTAGAAGTCTTACCCAAAACAGCGCACAAATGGGGTTTTTATAGCCCCTTTAAAAAAACTAGCCGTTGCAGTCAAATATGGTCAGAATTGACCATCCGGTCGACCGGCCGGTCGACCGGCCGACGGTCGAAATTTGACCGTTACCAACCACGGTCGACCGCCCGGTCGACCGTCCTTACCCGAGAGTAAGGGGACTTCAGTCGGTCGACCGGCCAAACCCAATGGCCTTTGTGCACGTCTCGTGCACGTCCGGTCGACCGTTCCGGTCGACCGGCTCCTGGTCCGGTCGACCGGTCGGTCGACCGCCAGGGCCTGGCAGAAACAATTTAGGGACTGAATAACTGGATTTTTAATTCTCAAATAAATCCCCATAAATTCTCTAAAAATTCACAAAAATAAGTTCAGTATAACACATTGATATACAAACATGTGTGAAAAATTTCAACACAAATTTCAGACTTTTTGAACCATTTTTGTGACTTACAAATTTTGCCGAAAACCAAAACTGTATTTTCTAAAACTTGAATTTTTGAATTGAAAATTCGTTTTATCCAAAACTCATCCAAATACAAAAACATGATACTTAAACAACTTGAAGCATGTTGTATATGGATATAATCCAATATACATGAAAGATATATATATATATATATATATATATATATATATATATATATATATATATATATATATATATATATATATATATATATATATCAATATTTTTGACAATAATTCTAAAAACAAGTTTTGTTAAAATACAAAACCTAAATACATGAATAGGTTATCAAACTAAGTTTGTATAAATAGTTAAAGCATAGATGTATATAGAACAAATCTAATATACATTAAACCATGTAAACTTGTTGATCTATCTATTCATGAAAACCAAGATCGTTAAACCGAAAACCGAAAACCAATAAACATGAAAACTTAAACAAGTGTGTGTGTTGTGAACTTAAGCATATCACACTATCTAGTCTTTACAAATGGATCTAAACACAAAATTAAACTATATACCGAAATCTTCTTGTAGAGCGCCGTCTCCAAGTCGACTCGATCCAAACCGTGATCCACCGAGCTTGACTCCAACGAGTGCTAGATATGACTTTGTCGCTCGGGCTCTTGAATCACCATGTGAGAAGCTCCAAAACATCTTTGTTGAAGCTAATCACCTACTAATATCTTGGTTAAGTATCTGAAACTAAACATCACAAGATTATTAGTAAACATAATTATATGAGTTAATCATCATCAAAACTAGAGTGGAAGGCCTCTGGGCCAACAATCTCCCCCTTTTTAATGATGACAAAACTCATAGATTTATATATGCATGGATTAAAGTTAAGCTTCAAAGAAGCTCCCCCTTAACTCATGCATAGGAATAAAAATAAGATATTCATAAAGCTGATGTTAAACAAATGTATGCATCAACTAGGAGAGAGAAACATGCATAAAACAAACATATGTTTCAAAAACCTTCTCCCTCTTTTTGTTAAAACTCTCAAAATCACTTTTCTCATATACATAAACTCAATTTTCTTATATACATAAACTCAATATATACAAAAACACAAATATGCATATATAAACTCAAATACTTCTCCCCCTTTTTGTCAATCATCAACAAAGGGGTCAAAGAAAACAATATTCTCCCCTTTTTGTCTTAAACAAAAAATCAATGAGGGGTGAAATCAAAACAAAACTATATAATACCAATTGTAAGAAAATATATCAATTGAGTGCATCATGATATCAAAGAAATATACCAATTGAAAGTACATAATTGAAAGTACACAATGTGGTACATAAAACAAATATAGATTTAAATACCAATTGATACCAATTGCAAGTAAATACCAATTGTAAGTAAATAAATCAAAAATTTTGATATCAATAAAACATACCAATTTTAAGAAACTTATAGATAATCTTGATACCAATTTGTAAAGATTAGTACCAATTGAAAGTAATTTTTCATCAAAAGCATATGAAACCAAAAATAATCAATATCATTTTTTTAATCATTTTTAATATAAAGTGTGGGAGTAGAATACCAAAACTAATTGAAAGGTGAAATGTGAATTTTCTCCCCCTTTATGAAAAACTAAATAAAATGATGCATAAGCTTGTATATAATACCAATTGAAACATAATCAATTGAAATAAAATAGTCATTAAAGAAATCAAGCTTAGCATAACCAAAATTTGTGCTCAAAGATATAGAGATATAGTAAGTACAAATAAAGCATATATATATGTATGAAAAATTAAATACCAATCGAAATTGATACTATTTGAAATTGAAGCATACATATATAAAAACATATATGAGTATACAAAAAGAATGTCAATAGTGATACGAATTGAAAAGATCCAATGATACCAATTGAAAACATAATAAGATCAAATGTATAACTCATATTACTTACCTCCCATTTCATGCACATGTTTAAATTGATTTTCAATATTAAGCATATAAGGCATGGTCGCCCAACCAACCGCCCTTAAATAGGTAGGGGTTTTTAAAAATAGGTTTAAAAATATAGTATGTTTGAAAAGCTCTACCATAATGAAGAATACGAACTAGTTTTAAGAAAAATTTAAAAACTAGTACGAAGTCCTTCAAGCAAGGAATAAGACAAAATTATATTTCATGAAAAACATGTAAGTCACATGATCACTAAACACTCAAAATCAATAAATCATAAATTGTACTCATGAAAACAAAATCATGAGGAAACATCAACTAAAGTGAGTGTACAAGTGTTATGCACATAGTCATGAAAATAGTCAATTTAGCTCAATAAGAAATTTCTTAAAAACATGAAAATTATCAAAACGATTTAATCTTCAAGGCATATGTATGTCTTGTACAAACAAAAGAATACATACATATCCAAACATAACCGAGTCCACAAAAGTATATGCATGAAGGCAAGTGGCTCAAGGATGTATATGTATAGACAATAGTTTAGACAAAATAGACATATACATGAAGTTAAACATATAAACATGAAAACATGTACAAAATGGGAATACAAGTCAAATGCATGAATCATCAAAACTAGGCTATACTAGTACATCTAATGGATACAAATGAGCTTTCAAGAACAAACATCTAATGATCTATTTGTGGCTCACTAGTTGTACAAGTATATATCCAAGTCTTAATGAAAACAAACATCTAAACATATATTCAAATCATGAAGCATAGAAATCAAAATAAAAACTCATAAACATACATATGATCATTATGTACATGCACATGCATAGATCTAGGACATACACATTAGTTAAAAATAAATGTGAGAACACAAAGATATAAATCCATATTAAACATGGGTGTCTCAAATAACTAAACATGTATATCACTAGTCTAAATCTCATGGCATATAACATACTAATCATAAAACATCAAGATATGCTAAAAATGAATAATATGAAAGCATGTAAACATAAATGGGAGTTAGAGATTGTTACCAAACCAATAAGGGCAACTCTTCATGTCTCCAAAACAAGGTGGTCCTCCCACCAAACTCCCCTTGAAAGTGATGCATCCAAAATGTCCTCATAAAGCTCGAAACGCATCCACTTCAGGTACCATCACTCTCACGTCATGCAAGAGCCCACACCTACATCAAAAATAATAGGGGTGGTCTTTGGTACCCATACTCTTTTGGATCCATGGGGGTTAGCACCTTTCCTAACCCAAACAAATTTAGTTGCTAAATTTGAATCATGTAAATGATCATAACAAAACTTAGCAAGGTGGCCCTTACGTCCACAATGTGTACAAGTGTACACATAAGCATACATAGTGTTGTGTACATGAACGTGCGAAGCATGTGTATGCCGTGGATGGTGTGCATGCAAAGATGGTACTTGTTTCTTTCGAAACATAGATTCCAAACGTGTGTGGTTCAAAGCACATTGGCTCAAAGTGGAGCACAAACAATCAGCACTCTTCTTAAGCATAGATAAATCATTTTCAATTATAGAAGAGGTGCATGCAATAGGTGAGCCAGGTGAAGAAGCTACACTAGCATGACAAATATGTGTGTCTAAATCATTTTTCAAAGAAACATTTTTCTTTAAACAATCTATTAATTCTTGTGAAATCAAATTTATTTTATTTTTTAAAGAATTATTTTCTTTTAATACAAAATCAAGTTTTGAAGTTAAATCCTCATTTTTCTTCAAAACATATTCACAATCATTTTACTTTTCAAAATTTTGTTTTCATTAAGTACAAGATCAAGTTGGGATTTAAGCGAGTCGCTTTCACTTGAAATCTCATCCCTTTCTTACAAAACAATCTCAAGTCTAGAAGATAAATTTTTATTTTCTTCTTTTAAACCAAGACTTTTTTCCAAAAATTTATATTTTGAAAGCAATTTTCACAATTTTTAGCAAGTTCATTATTTATGGCTTGAGCCTCTATACACTCATTGCAATATGAACTAGAACTAGCATCTAGTTGAGTGTCCGAGTGTACCTCAAGGGAGTCATTCCCTTGGACCATGAAGAAACGTTCGTCGGACTCGTCTCTCCTAGATTCCTCTTCTTATCGATAATCTTTGGTAGCTCGGGAGAAGTCAAAATGCTCCATACTGCAAAAGCGGACTCATAGTGAAAAACACATGTAAATAACTTTTATCAAGGGATGCTCTAAGTGCCTTTAGGGCTATTGCATTGGCCTCTATATGCTTGCTATCATTAGGGTAGGATTCCTTGGTAATGGCAAGGTAAACATGCAAGCCTAGGGCTTTTAAATGACAACTCATAGAACCTTCCATATGTCGATTCTAGAGATATCAAACTTGGGAGGAACATCCATGAGTGCAAACTATATGTGTACAAGTGCAAATGCAAAAGATAGATTAGCTAACCAAGATCACACTCCTAGGTGGTTAAACCAAATATCAAGAGCGTAGGCTCTAATACCAATTGAAAGTATACCTAGAGGGGGGTGAATAGGTGTACGGCTAATCTAATGAACTAAATGCGAAAATTAAAACTTAATTGCAACTACACTTAATGCAACCAACGAGTGTAGCCGAATTCCTGCTGAAGGGCTCTGGACTAACTCCTCTTGATTCCTCTGAATAAGAGTTGAGGCGCTATATGAAGCTCTCGTGGTTAAGCACAAGTGAGGCACACACAAACAAGCCAAGCATATAATGAATGAGCAATATGAAATGATGCAAGGCACAATATAAATGAGAGAGAGAGTTAGAGTCAATGGATCAAACGCAAACACACGAATATGTTTCGAGGTTTGAGCACACAGCTCTACGTCCCCGCCTTCACACAGAAGGATTTCCAATCCACTTGTCCACACAGGACTCCCACACAGGGAACCTCCACTGAGGATTTGGGGCAATTAAAATTGGAGTACACAACTCCTCTCTCAACCAAAACAACCTCTCACTAGAGGCTAGGCACAAAGCCACACAAATCAACCTCACAAATGAGGGATAGACACAAAGCCAATACAACTAATCAACCTCTCACTAGAGGGATAGGGCACAAAGACCACTCCACAAATCAACCTCTACCCAAGAGGGATAGCACAAAGTAGGAGGGTTTACAACTTAGTGATCAAAAGACCACAAACCAATTCTTTTTCCCCCAAAACAAAGATCCTATAGAGAGGATAGAATGATAAGATCAAGTGTGAGAAAAACAAAGTGTTTTGAACAAAGAAAATCACTTGGGAAAATCTCAAATAGATATAGAATTTTTAGACCAAAAATAAATTCCCAAAAGACTATTTTCTTTGAAATAAAACACTTTAAAAACAATTGAAGATCAAATCTTTGAAGCTCTAAAACTCTTTTAAAACTTGTAAAAATACTAGAGAATGGGAGAATTTTTGCTCTTGGAAGTCTTACCGAAAACAGCCCACAAATGGGGTTTTTATAGCCCCTTTAAAAAAACTAGCCGTTGCAGTCAAATATGGTCAGAATTGACCATCCGGTCGACAGGCCAACGGTCGAAATTTGACCGTTGACAACCACCGGTCGATCACCCGGTCGACCGTCCTTACTCGAGAGTAAGGGGACGTCAGCCGGTCGACCGCACGGTCGACTGGCCAAACCCAATGGCCTTTGTGCATGTCTCGTGCATGTCCGGTCGACCGTTCCAGTCGACCAACTACTGGTCCGGTCGATCGGTCGGTCGACCGCCAGGGCCTGGCAGAAACAATTTAGGGACTGAAAAACTGGATTTTTAATTCTCAAATAAATCCCATAAATTTTCTAAAAATCCACAAAAATAAGTTCAGTATAACACATTGATATACAAACATGTGTGAAAAATTTCAACACAAATTTCAAACTTTTTGAACCACTTTTGTGACTTACAAATTTTGCCGAAAACAAAAAACTGTATTTTCTAAAACTTAGATTTTTGAATTGAAAATTCGTTTTGTCCAAAACTCATCCAAATACAAAAACATGATACTTAAACAACTTGAAGCATGTTGTATATGGATATAATTTAATATACATGAAAGATATATATATCAATGTTTTTGACAATAATTCCAAAAACAAGTTTTGTTAAAATACAAAACCTAAATACATAAATAGGATATCAAACTAAGTTTGTATAAATAGTTGTAGCATAGATGTATATAGAACAAATCTAATATACATTAAATCATGTAAACTTGTTGATCTATCTATTCATGAAAACCAAGATCGGTTAAACTAAAAACCGAAAACCAATAAACATGAAACTTAAACAAGTGTGTGTGCTGTGAACTTGAGCATATCACACTATCTAGTCTTTATAAATGGATCTAAACACAAAACTAAACTATGTACCGAAGTCTTCTTGTAGAGCGCCGTCTCCAAGTCGACTCGATCCAAACCGTGATCCACCGAGCTTGACTCCAACGAGTGCTAGATATGACTTTGTCGCTCGGGCTCTTGAATCACCATATGAGAAGCTCCAAAACATCTTTGTTGAAGCTAATCACCTACTAATATCTTGGTTAAGTATCTAAAACTAAACATCACAAGATTATTAGTAAACATAACTACATGTGTTAATCATCATCAAAACTATAGTGGAACGCCTCTGGGCCAACATAATTGTCCCCTAGAATCCCTCCATAATGGGAATTAACTCCCACATTACATGGGGAGTAATTTGACCCAGTAATGGGGTTAGTTACAACAGAAACGCGGGTCTCACATTGGATGCGGATCTTGCTTTGCTGTGTAGACATGTCGCTTAGAGGCTTCTCATGACCGTGCTGAAGTCAAAATGTGAAGCTCACAGGTACGCGTTGAAATTGAGACGCGGAGTTGCTCAGACCCGTGTTTGAAGAGAAACACGGAGTTGCTCAGACCTATGTTTGAAGTGAAACACGGAGTTCCTCAGACCCGCGTTTAAAGTCTGTGTTTACCCTTGGACGCGAGGTTCGTGTTTTAGTTGAAACGCGACCTTCACGTTGAAGCAAGGTCCGTGTTTGAGGACTTATCTTTAATGATTTTTAGATAGCATACAAAACCCCCTCCAAAGTTTTTGAAACTTCGCGGTTGACTGGGACAGATTTCAGAATACTTTAGACTTTACGTTGATTTTGGTCTCCCCATGTTGGACTGACAATCTTTTGGGATGCCCTGAGCTTGATCTTGTCTGTATTTTAGTCTTCGTGAGTGTACTATGAACTGCTTGAAGCTTCTTAGAAAGATCATTACGAGTGTCTTAGAAACTCAGTCTAGCACTTGTATAAGCTCTGGTTTGGTTATTGGTGTACTGTTAAACCAGTAGAGTCATCGGATGCTTATGCCAGTATACTATTGAACTGATTGCAAAAGCGGGGACATACTTTAGTGCTAACAAGAGAAGATGTGACCTTTGTTAATGAAGACGCAAGTCTCATCTATTGAAGACGTGACTTTTATCTTGTCTTTGAAATGTGGGGATCGCATATTGGGTGCTTTTGAATGCAGGTCTCGCGTTGAGTTTGGTTGAAACGTTGTTCTCGTGAAACACAGAGGTCGCCTTGGACACGAGCTTCATTTTCTTGAAACGCGAAGATCGTGTTTGATCATTCTGAACGCTGATGTCATCTGAAATGTGAGTCTCCTCAGTACCACACGTTAGTTCAGTTTGAGCTCGAGATATGCACTGCGTATCTCGGCCGTTGGGGGGTCTAAGCCTTAGCCGAGATTGTGGAGGCACGCCAAAGGGATATTCGACGCCTCAAAAACCAAATAAAATCTCTCGTTAAGCAAGATTAACTTTTTGTCCTTTTCTCTTTTGTAACACTCCATCTTAGTGAATAAGAGAGTATTTGTAGCACTTTTATAATTTTGATACGAATAATACAAGTGATAATTTTGCTTTCATTTTGTCTTTATTTTCTTTTTGTGTTTGAAAATCAGCAAACGAACGCGATTGAATTTGATTGCTAGAGATGACGATTAACACAACAACTCAAAGTTTGGTAATTTTGTTTGAAAATTTGAGAGGGTTACTATCAGAGGTGTGATGTTAACTTGACGGGAGTTGAATTCATGATTTGAACGAATTTTATGGACTTGCTATTCTATTGATGAGAATAATAAGTGGAGTTTGACCCACTGGAGATTTATAGACACTTTTACTGACAGTAGTATAATGTTAACGTGACGGGTTTGGATTTACAGTTTGAACAAAGTAAATCTCAGATGTGTGATATTAACTCGACAAGGATGTATGCAAGAGGTATGATATTAACATATCATCAAGAAGATCTCATTTTCATTGAGAAAGCTGAGAAAATCATTATCATAGGGTTTAGTATTAACTTAATAGTGGGATGAATGCTAGAGGTATGATATTAACTTAACATTGAATGTCTCGATTTCGATAAGAAAGCTTGAGGGAAGATCATTATCATAGGTGCAGTATTTAACTTAACAATGAAATGGATGTTAGAGGTGTGATGTTTTAATTTAGTATTGAACATCTCGAAAGTCGAGAGAATCACTGTCATAGGTATAATATTAACTTAAAGGGGATTTGTATTATGATAAGAGCAATTTTGGTCAGAGGTGTAGTTTTTAACTTGGCCAGGTAATTTTGTGATTTGAGCAATTCTGTGGACTTGTCATTGTATTGAAGAGAATTTACAAGTTGAAATTCTATCCTACTGGGATAAGTTAGTTTTGCTGCCAGAGGAATAATGTTAACGTGACAGGTTCGATCTGTGATTATTTTGCTAGGGAAACAATTACAGTTTTTTGTAGTCCTATCATTCCATGAAAGAGAATTGGCAAGAGAATTTGGAGGAAAAGGCGGGATCAGGTCCCTCAGAATTTTTAGCAAACCCTCAGCTATCAACGGATTTGGTATGACTTACCAACTACCGTTTAAGTTGAGCTAGTTATGCTATTTCCTTCAGCATGATGAGTTATCGAGGATTTTTTTATTGGGCTTAAAGGTCAACGGTTTCCTCTATCCTTTAACCATCAGAGGTGTTAGATTAGCATAGTGTTCCTTCGGGTCTTCACTGAGTAAATGAGCTAGGGATTAAGAAAGTTAATATGAATTTTGGAGATTTCGTCTAGAGATTAACCTTCCTGTGGAGTCCTTTCTGTTCCTTATTCGGTCACCATATTTTGATATGAATATGAAAACAAAAGAAAAGTTCTGTAAAGATGCATCACGAACCTTCTTCAATGAGTTTGACTTGATAAGCCATCAGATAAACTCATTCAATTCGCTCATCTAACTATTTGGATGCCTTGTCATTGGGTCGAGCTTCAATCAATCGAACGGGAGAAGGCAGACATGCTATCATTACATATGGGAATGTCAGGCTAGAAAAGCCATCCTTCTGGATCGAGAGGAATAATCAAAAAGAAGAGTACCTAAAACTATTGCTTAGGCATGCTTTACTTTAAAATATGACCTATTCTTCTAAGCTAAAGATGAGTGCAATGTTGGCCCAAAGGCCTATCACTCTAGTTTTGATGATGATCAACTCATGTAGTTATGGTACTAATGATCTTGTGTTTATTTAGTTTCAGATTTATGATCAAGATCTTAGTAGAGGTGTAGCTTCAACAAAGGATTTAAAGTTAAGTTTTGGAGCTAACACGATTTGATTCAAGAGCTTGTGCATCAATACCACATCAAGTACTCAAGAGGAGTAGCTCATTGGATCGTGTTTGGACCAAGTCAAGAAGATGAGAAGACTTCAAGTGAAGACTTCAAGATCAAGACTCGTGTCTAGGTTTGTTTTTATAAGATTTTGTTTTAGATTAAAATGTAAAGGATAAAATAGTTGGAGGATTGCTCAAGTATACCATATGCACACACACTCTTGTTCTAGATGAGTTTTCATAAAAGAGATTTCATTTTAGAAAAGAATTTTCATTTTGGAAAAATCCCTGTTTGTTTTTGAAATTTCTTATATACATGTCTTTAACCAAAATCATGTTTAGATCTTATTGTCAAAAACATAGATATTTCACCATGTTTGTGTAGTGGATCATATCCATACACTCTATGCTTTCAAAGTGTTTAAAATATCTTATTTTTGTTTGGAGAAGTTTTGGAAAAACCAAATTTGAAAAAATACAGTTTTTGTTTTGAACCAAATTTTCTAAGTTACAAAAATAGTTCAAATTATTTGTAACATGTCTTGATTTTGCTCAAGTATGTTTGATTATCAAAGTATAATGTTAAAACTATTTTTGTAGATTTTTTATGATTTTATGGGATTTTATTGAGTCAAAAATAACCAAGTTTTTAATCCCAGAATTCCTGTCCTAGCTTCAGCCAGTCGACTGGGCCGGTCGACCGAAGCTTGAAGTCGGTCGACCGGGCCGGTCGACTGACGTGCACAGACGTGCACGCCAGCCTTTGCTGGAGGGCCGATCGACCGACCCGGTCGACCGCCAGAGAGCTCTGCTCTCTGGAAAGCCCCGGTCGACCGGGCCGGTCGACTGGCAGAGAGATCCGCTCTCTATTCCACTCGGTCGACCGGCCGGTCGACCGCTGCCCCAACGGTCAGAAATCTGACCGTTGGCGGTCGACCGGACGGTCGACCGTTAGGCCAACCTGGCTCCAACGGCTATTATTTTCTAGCTCTATAAATTGGGGCTTTGGGGGCTGTTTTAGACTAGATTTTGAAGTGGGTTTTGAGCTAGTTTTTCCAACTCCATTTAGAGGTTTCCCCACTTGTTTAGAGAGCAAATATTTTCAATCAAAAGGGGAGTTTTATCAAGAGTGTTTCAAAGTGATTTTCTTGAGTTTTCTTTCACAAATTCCATCCTTGTTTTTCTCACAAACACTTGAGCAACCCATTGACATATTCATCCTATAGGAGTGTTCGTGTGAGATTGTTTTTAGGTGATCAAAGTGTTGTGATCACCAAAGACTTCTTTCTTGTACTTTGAGGAGGCGGACTTGCGGGTTCGCAGTGTTTCGAGTTCGTGTGTGAACTCCGTGTTTGAGGTGCGGCTCGGCGAGCTTGTGGGCTTGCGCTGTGTACGGGACTAGAGAGTCCAAGGAGTTCAAGTGTGAACTCGCCTTGTAGGTGTTGCGGCACCGAGTGATCCGGTGGGATCGATTATAGTGGAAATCCTTCAAGTGTTGAAGGCGGGGACGTAGAGCAAGTGTGCTCGAACCTCGAAACAAATATCCCGTGTTTGCGATTGCTCTCTCTCTCTATCACTTACTTGTTATAGCTTGCATGCTATTATTGCTTTTATCTTTATATGCATGATATACTTTGTGTGCTTAATTGTTATATGCCTGGGGATTGTTTGCTAACACTTGTATTCACCCAAGAGAGCCAACGCGGCACCTCAACTCTTATTTAGAGGAATCTTGTGGAGTTAGTCCAGAGCCCTTCACGGGGAATCCGGCTACACTCTTGTGTTATACGTGGGTTTAGTTTAAGAAGTTTTTAATTCCGTATTATTGACCATTAGATTAGCCATCACCTATTCACCCCCCTCTAGGTGATTTACAGTTGGTATCAGAGCCAAGTGCTCTTGATCTAACAACCTAGAGTTAAAGATCCTTATTTTTAGGCTAATCACAATATTTGTACACACACCATGGACTTCATGACACCTCCCACCTTTGACATTCTTAACATCCAAACTTAGAAAGTTAAGATGTCCTTGTACCTCAAAGCCCTAGGCATTCATGTTTATTTTGCCACTACTAGAGATTCATATTGTTTAAATGGCAAAAATATTGAGGCTAATTCAAAAGCCCTACATGCTTTAAAGTTAACCCTAAATGATGATTAATTATCTAGGGTTTCTAATATTGATTCGGCTTTTGTAGTTTGGAACACTATTATCTCCCCTGGCGAAAAAGAACAATACTATGCGGGGAGCGACTCAGATGTTGGAAGTGACACCTCCAACGTGTGCTACATGGTCCAAGGGGATACCCCCTTGAGGTAACTACCGAATCCGAGGTAGAAGAGGATGTTTATATGTCATATAATAAACTTGCAACTTTTTGTCAATAATTACTTGAAAAATATGACATGATTAAAAAGGATAACAAGAATTTGAAAAAGAAATTTGATTGCATGTTAAAAGAAAATGATTCTTTTAAAAATAAAGTTGCATGCATAGAAAAAGAAAATGAAAGTTTGAAAATGAAAATATTTTCTTGCTTTCTAAACTGAATGATTTATGTGAAGGAAATACTTCATTGAAAACAAAATTGTTTTGGTGGAAAAACAAAAGGAAGTTGCTTTTCAAGAAAACAACTCTTTTTAAAATGGTTAAAAAAGAAAAAGAAAAGATTCTAAAAAGAATAAGAAAAATGATTCTCATTTTCATCATGCTTTACATGCCACCACTAATGAGATGAAATTTTTGAAAAATAAAATAAATTGTTTGAGCTCAATCTTGAGCACATGTGAATTTAATCATAAGAAGTTGGAGTCTTTGTTTTCAAAGAAACAAGCTCCACATGTTCATGCACATCATCCACATCATGCATATGCACACTTTGCACGCCACGATCACAATCATACACATATGCATCCCAGAGTGTACACTTGTACACATTGTGGCCGCAAAGGCCATTTAGCAAAATTTTGTTTTGATAAAATTAATGCTTTAAATTTTGCTAACAAAAATGTTTAGGTTCCTTATAAGACTAACCCTCAAGGACCCAAAAGAAAATGGGTACCAAAATCCCCACCTTGTGTTTTTGATGTAGGTGCGGGCTCTCACAAAACGTGAGAGGGATGGTGCCTTGGTAGTGGATGTATGGACTTGATGGACACATTTTTGATGCACCGCTATCAAGGAGGTTTAGTGGGACAACCACCATGTTTTGGAGTTTTGGAGTATAGTTTTTTGGTTTGGTAACTATCTCTAAACTCCTAATTTATTTACATGCTTGTTCATATATGATATTTTTAGCATGTTCATTTTTGTGCTTCATGTGGTAAACACTTGTTTAAATATAGTATTTGTCAAAACTTAGATATATATATATATGTACAAGTAGTGAGCAACAAATTGATTCATATATGTTTGCACTTCATTGTTCATTTGTACTCACTATATGCACATGTATAGCCTAGTTTTGATGATTCTATCATTTATACTTGTATTGCCAATTTTTATGTTTTACTTCATGTATATGTATTGTGTATTCAAATCTAATAAATATACATGTATACCCCATGAGTCATTTGCCTTCATGCAATTTACATTATGGACTCTTTTTATGTTTGGGATATGTATTCATATTGTTAGGATTGGATAAATCATACATATACCTAGAAGTTTGTTTTTAAGATGAAAAATGAATTTTTATGATTTTCATCTTTATATGAAAAATGAATTTTCATGATTGGGTTTGATAAAATGATATTTGTTTCGAGCTTTATTGATTACTGTCATGAAAAAATGCTAATTACATGATTCTTGTACACTCACACATTATTTGGTTTGTCATGATCTTGTTTCATGAACATTTTTATGAGCTTTATCGTTTTCGAGTGTTGAACTTTATATATTTAGCATGTTTCATGACATATATGTGATTTGGTTTCATGATTTGAAGGATCTTTAACTAGTTTTTTAAAAATTATTTTAACTAGTTATTGTTCTTCATTTGGTAGTGTTTTCAATAATAAAAATATTTTTCAAACCCTATTTTTGAAAACCCCTACTAACACCGTCATGGGCGGATGGATGGGCGAGTATGCCTTGTAAGCCCTATTGAAAATCTTTTAACTTGTGCATATAATGGGCGGTAGGTTATGAGTTATATACTTGATCTCAATTGGTATTTTCATTTTGTATATACTCATATTTTGTTCATATTTTGTTTCCTATATATGTATGCTTCATTTTAAATAATATCAATTCTATTGGTATTTTCATTTTCATACATATATATGATTTATTTGTGCTTAATTTAAAATAGGTTTATATGTTTAAAGCACAAAGTTTGTTTATGCAAAGCTTGATTCAAATTCTTATTTTCAATTGGTATCTCAATTGATTGTTTAATAAGCTTATTATTTAGTTTTAAAATTGATATTTTTATTGATATCAAAAATATGCAATAATTTTCAATTGGTATCAATATGATTCTATTTTTGATTAAAATTCAAAATTTGTAATGTTTATTTACAATTGGTATTGGTATCTTAAAATTTGACTACAATTGGTATCTTAAAAATTTTGTTTATATGATTTGATTTTCTAAGAATTCTCAAAATTTGTTTTATTGAGAAAACTTCAATTAAAATGTTTTGATTTGTATTGCCTATATGCAAGGGGAGCTTAACATCTCTTCTACATATAAATTCATGTTGAGTGTATCCTATATTGAGGAGCTTGACAACTCTTCTTTATACGATACACGTGTGTAGGGGGAGCTTCACATCTCCTCTTATGCATTGCATATTATGCGTTATGTGAATTAGGGCTTGTCATCCCTCTTTCATGTAATGTATATATGTAGGGAAGTTAACTTTGTGTCTTCCTCTTCATGAATGTATATCACATATATTCTTATTATTGATTTGATTTGAGTTTACCCCTTATTGATCCTTGTTTCGGACAAAAAAGGGGAGAAGAATTTGTTGGTTTTTGTTTTTACTTTAACCCCTTTGTTGATGATTGACAAAAAGGGGGAGAAGTATTTTAGTATATATGCATGTTTTCCTTACTTTATGAAGGTTCACCTAGAGGGGGGTGAATAGGTGAAGGCTAATCTAATGGTCACTAAATGCCAAATAATGCGGAAGCTAAAAGCAAATATGACCTAAACAAACTATTTAAACTAAACACCACGTATAACACAAGAGTGTTGCCGAATTCCCCGTGAAGGGCTCTGGACAAACTCCTCTAGATTCCCCTTGAATGGGTTGAGGTGCCGCGTTGGCTCTCTTGGTTGAATACAAGTGTTAGCAAACAATCCCAAGGAAGTATATCAATAATGCACACAATATATCAAGCATGTAAATGATAAAGACAATAAATAGCATGCAAGATATAAAAGAGACAAAGAGAGAGAGAGAGAGAGAGAGAGCAATCGCAAACACAAGGGATTTGTTTCGAGGTTCGAGCACATTTGCTCTACATCCCGCCTTCGACACACGAAGGATTTCCACTATGCAAGATCCCAATGGATCTCTCCTCGGCTCCGCAACACCTACAAGCCCTCGGACTCCTAGTCCCGTACACACGCAAGCCCCACAAGCTTGCCGAGGCCGCACCTCAAACACGGAGTTCGCACCCGAACTCGAAACAACGAGTCCACACTAGGACCCGAAACAATGCGAACACAACCGTCCGCCTCCTCAAATGAACAAAGTAGAACTTTGGTGATCACAACTCTTGATCACCTAAAATCCTCTCACAAAAAACACTCCTATAGAATGAATAGCTCAATGGGTTGCTCAAGTGATTGTGAGAAAAACTAGGAAGAGAATGGTGGAGGAAAACTCAAAGAATCACTTTTAAACACTCTTGAATAAAATCTTCTCTTTAGATAGGAAATATTTGCTCTCAAATATGTGGAGAAAACTCTTTTAAAAGAATGGGAAAAACTGGCTCAAAGCTCTCCTAAAATCTCTTTACAAAACAATGACCAAACCCCCAAATTTATAGGCTAGGAAAAATTAGCCGTTGGGGTCTGTCAGACCTGCCGGTCGACCCGCCGGTCGACCGCCAACGGTCAAAAATCCGACCGTTGGAGCCTGCCCGTCGACCGCCCGGTCGACCCAAAAGAACAGAGAGCACTGTTCTCAGTTCCGGTCGACTCGGTCGGTCGACCGGCCCAACTGCCAGGACAAGGCATGCACGTCGTGCACGTCGGTCGACCGAGCCGGTCGACCGACTTCAGAGTTAGTCGACTATAAAGGTAGTAAGTCGACTATCTGAAGCCTGAAACAATTTTTCTGGAATTAAAAAGTTTGTCTTTTGGCTCAAATAAAATCCCATAAAATACTTAAAAAAATCTACAAAAATAGTTTTACCAATATACTTTGATAAACAAACATGCTTGCACAAAATCAAGGCATGTTATAAAAGATTAGACTATTTTTGTAACTTGAAAATATTTGGCTCATGATAAAAACTGTTTTTCCAAAACAATATTTTTCCAAAACATGTTTTTCCAAATCTTCATCAAATACAAAAACAAGATATACTTTTAAAGCATAGTGTGTATGGATATGATCCACTACACAATCAAGATGAAATATCTAAGTTTTTGACATTAAGCTCTAAATGTGGTTTTGGATTAAAACATGTATATAAGGAAACACCAAAAACCAAAATGTATTTTTTCAAAATGAAAGTCTTTTCTAAACTGAAAATTCTTTTATGAAAAGACAATAAAATCAAGAGGGTGTGTGTGATATGTACTTGAGCAATCCACCAACTATTCTATCTTTTACATTTTTAACTAAAACAAAAACAAAATCTTATACCTAGACACAAGTCTTCAACTTCTTGAAGTCTTCACTTGAAGTCTTCTCATCTTGTTGACTTGGTCCAAACACGATCCAACGAGCTCAACTTATGATGTGGTCTTGATGCATAGGCTCGTGAATCAACCGGTGCTAGCTCCAAAACTTGACTTTAAATCCTTTGATGAAGCTTCACACTACTAAGATCTTGATAACAAGTCTGTCACTAATTAAACACAAGATCATTAGTACTATAACTTCATGAGTTAATTCATCATCAAAACTAGAGTGATGGGCCTTTGGCCAACAATCTCTCCCTTTTGATGATGACAAAACTCATGAAGTTATATATGCATGGATTAAAGTAAAGCTTCAAAGAAGCTCCCCCTTAACTCATGCATACCACATAAACACATAAATATGCAATGAGGCACATAAATATGTATGCAAGTATGGAGATAAAACATGCAACAAGAATAAATCAAAATCTTTTTCTCCTATTTGCAAAACGAAACATATATGCATAAACATAAATCCTTTAAAAACATGCATATATAGCAAATACCTCTCCCCCTTTTTGTCAATCATCAACAAAGAGTTTAAGGTAAAAACAAAATCATCAAATCTTTCTCCCCCTTTTTGTCATAAACAAGAGAGATCAATAAGGGGTCAAACATATCAATAAAAGGTTTATGCGATATACATTCATGAAGACGAAGACATTAAGTTAGCTTCCCTACACATATGCATTACATGAAGAAGGGATGACAAGCCCCAATTCACATAACACATATTATGTAATGCATAAGAGGAGATGTGAAGCTCCCCCCACACACGTGTACCACATAAAGAAGAGTTGTCAAGCTCCTCAATATACAATACACTCAACATGAATCTATATGTAGAAGAGATGTTAAGCTCTCCTTGCATATAGGCAATACAAATCAAAACTTTGGTATTTTTTTTAATTTTTCTTAAACAAATTTTTTTAAAGATATCAGAGCTTTTGTAAAACAAAGAAATTTTAAGATACCAAATTGAAAATAATCATTATTGTAAATCATATTGATACCAATTGAAATTTAACAAATATGAAGTTGAAACATATTGATACCAATAGTAAACATAATGATCAAAAAATTTTTATTTTTCATCATAAACTTTGTGCTTTTAAAAATGTGAACCAATTGAAAGTTAAGCACATGAAAATCATATATATGTATGAAATGAGTATACCAATTGACATTGATACATACATATAAAAGAAAACAAAATATGAGTATATACAAAAATTATCAATTTAGATACCAATTGAAAGAATTTCAATGATACCAATTGAAATAACAATGTAAATCAAGTATATATCTCATATAACTACTACCAACTCATGCACATGTATCATTGGATTCTTTCAATATAGAGCATACATAAGCATGGTCGCCCATCCATCCTCCCATTGATGGTAGGGGTTTTCAAAAATAGATTTGAAAAATAAGCTTTGTTTGAAAAACTCTACCAAATGAAGAACAATTAACTAGTTAAAATAATTTTTGAAAAACTAGTTAAAGATCCTTCAAAAACATGAAATCAAAGCATATGTATTTCATGAATCATACTAAATACATAAAAGTTCAACCACTCATAGTCCATAAAGCTCAAAATTATCTTGAAAAGTAAAAGATGAGTGTTCAAAGGTTATGTAAATAGCATTTTCATGAAAATAGACATTTAAGCTCAAAAAGATCATAAGTCACATTTTTTTCATTTTTTTTATTTTTAACAAAACAAAAACATGAAAAATCAAATTTTTTTTTATTAAAACACTAATCTTCATGGTATATGTATGATTTATCCAAAACTAACAATACACATACATATCCCAAACATAAAAGAGTCTATCAAATATATTTGCATGAAGGCAAGAGACTCACGGGTATACATGTATATTTTTTAGATTTGAATTAAAAATACATATACATGAAGTGAAATCATAGAGTAGGCATAATAAGTGTAAATGGAAGAGTCATCAAAACTTAGACTATACATGTGCATATAGTGGGTACAAATGAGCATGAAGTGCAAACATATATGAATCAATTTGTTCTCACTATTTGTACATGTATACATACAAGTTTTGATAAAAACTATATTTAAACTAGTATATACAACATGAAGCACATAAAAACACAAATCATGAACATGCTATGAATATGATATATGTAAAAGATATGTACATAAAAAATAGGAGTTTAGAGATTGTTACCAATTTCAAAGCTCCAAACATGGTGGTCTTTCCCACCAAAACCTCCTTGATAGCGGTGCATCAAAAGTATGTCCATCAAGTCCATGCAACCACCACCAAGGCACCATTTCTCTCACGTCGTGTGAGAGCCCTCACCTACATCAAAAACACACGGTGGGGGTTTTGGTACCCATTTTCTTTTGGGTCCTTGGGGGTTAGCTTTGTGTTGAGGAACCCAAACATTTTTGTTATTAGCAAAATTAAAATGATGCAACTTGTCATAACAAAATTTTGCTAAATGGCCTTTGCGGCCACAATGTGTACATGTGTACACCTAGGATGCTTGTGTGAATGTGTATGATCGTGACGTGCAACATAAGCATATGCATGAGGATGATGTGCATGAATGTGTGGGGTTTGTTTCTTTGAAAACAAGGACTCCAATTTCTTATGATTAAATGCACAATTGCTCAAAGTTGAGCTCAAGCAATTAATCCTATTTTTCAAAACATTTACTTCATTTGATCAATAGAAGTGGTGGCATGTAAAGCATGATCAAAAGTCTTTTTCTTTTAGAAACTTTTTCTTTTTCTTTTTCATTTCAAAAATTTTTCTTTTTAAAATATTATTTTCTTGAAAAACAACTTCTTTTTGTTTTTCCACCAAAATAATTTCATTTTTCAAATTAGTGTTTCCTTTACATAAATCATTCAATTTGGATATAAGGGAAACATTTTCATTTTTCAAATCTTCTTTTCCTTTTCTAAGTATGCAATCTTAGATTTAAATGAATCTTGTTCTATATGCATGCAATCAAATTTCTTTTTCAAAATTTTATTTTCCTTTTTAATCATGTCATATTTTTCAAGCAATAATTGACAAAATATAGTAAGCTCATCATATGACATGTCCTCATCCTCGGATTCGGTAGTTACCTCAAGGGGGTTATCCCCTTGGACCATATAGCACTTGTTGGAGGTGTCGCTTTCAACATCCGAATCGCTCCCCGCATAATATAGATCCTTTTCGCCGAGGGAGATGAGGGTATTCCATACTACAAAAGCCGAATCAAAGTTAGAAACTCTAGATAAATAAACATCATTTAGGGTAGATCTTAAAGCATGTAGGGCTTTTGTATTAGCCTCAATATTCTTACCATTTAAACAATATGCATTATTAGTTGTGGCAAGATAAACATGAATACCTAAGGCTTTGAGGTACAAGGACATCTTCACCTTCCATATATGGATGTTAACAATGTCAAACATGGGTGGTGACATGAAGTCCATAGTGTGTGTACAAAATATGTGATTAGCCTAAAAATGAGGATCTTTAACTCTAGGTGGTTAGACCCAAATCAGAGTACCAAGCTCTGATACCAATTGAAGGTTCACCTAGAGGGGGGGTGAATAGGTGAAGGCTAATCTAATGGTCACTAAATGCCAAATAATGCGGAAGCTAAAAGCAAATATGACCTAAACAAACTATTTAAACTAAACACCACTTATAACACAAGAGTGTTGCCGAATTCCCCGTGAAGGGCTCTGGACAAACTCCTCTAGATTCCCCTTGAATGGGTTGAGGTGCCGCGTTGGCTCTCTTGGTTGAATACAAGTGTTAGCAAACAATCCCAAGGAAGTATATCAATAATGCACACAATATATCAAGCATGTAAATGATAAAGACAATAAATAGCATGCAAGATATAAAAGAGACAAAGAGAGAGAGAGAGAGAGTGAGCAATCGCAAACACAAGGGATTTGTTTCGAGGTTCGAGCACACTTGCTCTACATCCCGCCTTCGACACACGAAGGATTTTCACTATGGAAGATCCCAATGGATCTCTCCTCGGTGCCGCAACACCTACAAGCCCTCAGACTCCCTAGTCCCGTACACACGCAAGCCCCACAAGCTTGCCGATGCCGCACCTCAAACACGGAGTTCGCACCCGAACTCGAAACAACGAGTCCACACTAGGACCCAAACAATGCGAACACAACCGTCCGCCTCCTCAAATGAACAAAGTAGAACTTTGGTGATCACAACTCTTGATCACCTAAAATCCTCTCACAAAAAACATTCCTATAGAATGAATAGCTCAATGGGTTGCTCAAGTGTTTGTGGGAAAAACTAGGAAAAGAATGGTGGAGGAAAACTCAAAGAATCACTTTTAAACACTCTTGAATAAAATCTTCCCTTTAGATAGGAAATATTTGCTCTCAAATATGTGGAGAAAACTCTTTTAAAAGAATGGGAAAAACTGGCTCAAAGCTCTCCTAAAATCTCTTTACAAAACAATGACCAAACCCCCAAATTTATAGGCTAGGAAAAACTAGCCGTTGGGGTCTGTCAGACCCGCCAGTCGACCCGCCGGTCAACCGCCAACGGTCAAAAATCCGACCGTTAGAGCCTGCCGATCGACCGCCCGGTCGACCCAAAAGAACAGAGAGCACTGTTCTCAGTTCCGGTCGACTCGGTCGGTCGACCGGCCAACTGCCAGGACAAGGCGTGCACGTCGTGCACGTCGGTCTACTGAGTCGGTCGACCGACTTCAGAGTTAGTCGACTATAAAGGTAGTAAGTCGACTATCTGAAGCCTGAAACAATTTTTCTGGGATTAAAAAGTTTGTCTTTTTGGCTCAAATAAAATCCCAAAAAATACTTAAAAAATCTATAAAAATAGTTTTACCAATATACTTTGATAAACAAACATGCTTGCACAAAATCAAGGCATGTTATAAAAGATTGGACTATTTTGTAACTTGAAAATATTTGGCTCATGATAAAAACTGTTTTTCTAAAACAATATTTTTCCAAAACATGTTTTCCAAATCTTCATCAAATACAAAAACAAGATATACTTTTAAAGCATAGTGTGTATGGATATGATCCACTACACAATCAAGATGAAATATCTAAGTTTTTGACATTAAGCTCTAAATGTGGTTTTGGATTAAAACATGTATATAAGGAAACACCAAAAACCAAAATGTATTTTCCAAAATGAAAGTCTTTTCTAAACTGAAAATTCTTTTATGAAAAGACAATAAAATCAAGAGTGTGTGTGTGATATGTACTTGAGCAATCCACCAACTATTCTATCCTTTACATTTTTAACTAAAACAAAAACAAAATCTTATACCTAGACACAAGTCTTCAACTTCTTGAAGTCTTCACTTGAAGTCCTCTCATCTTCTTGACTTGGTCCAAACACGATCCAACGAGCTCAACTTATGATGTGGTCTTGATGCATAGGCTCGTGAATCAACCAGTGCTAGCTCCAAAACTTGACTTTAAATCCTTTGACGAAGCTTCACACCTACTAAGATCTTGATAACAAGTCTGTCACTAATTAAACACAAGATCATTAGTACTATAACTTCATGAGTTAATTCATCATCAAAACTAGAGTGATAGGCCTTTGGGCCAACACTTTATTCATAAAGGGGGAGAAGTATTTATGTTTATGCATATATGTTTTGTGTTGCAAATAGGAGAAAAAGAATTTGATGTATTTTATGCTTGTTTATGCATGTTTATCTCCACATATATTTGCATACATGTTTATGAGCATTCATTGCATAATTATTTGTTTATTGCTATGCATGAGTTAAGGGGGAGCTTCTTTGAAGCTTTACTTTAATCCATGCATATATAACTCCATGAGTTTTGTCATCATCAAAAAGGGGGGAGATTGTTGGCCCAAAGGCCTATCACTCTAGTTTTGATGATGATCAACTCATGTAGTTATGGTACTAATGATCTTATGTTTATTTAGTTTCAGATTTGTGATCAAGATCTTAGTAGATGTGTAGCTTCAACAAAGGATTTAAAGTCAAGTTTTGGAGCTAACACGGTTTGATTCAAGAGCTTGTGCATCAATATCACATCAAGTACTCAAGAGGAGTCTAGCTCATTGGATCGTGTTTGGACCAAGTCACGAAGATGAGAAGACTTCAAGTGAAGACTTCAAGATCAAGGCTTGTGTCTAGGTTTGTTTTTATAAGATTTTGTTTTAGATTAAAATGTAAAGGATAAAATAGTTGGTGGATTGCTCAAGTATACCATATGCACACACACTCTTGTTTTAGATGAGTTTTCATAAAAGAGGTTTCATTTTAGAAAAGAATTTTCATTTTGAAAAAATACCGGTTTGGTTTTTGGAATTTCTTATATACATGTCTTTAACCAAAACCATGTTTAGATCTTATTGTCAAAAACATAGATATTTCATCATGTTTGTGTAGTGGATCATATCCATACACTTTAGGCTTTCAAAGTGTTTAAAATATCCTGTTTTGTTTGGAGAAGTTTTGGAAAAACCAAATTTGGAAAAATACAGTTTTTGTTTTGAGCCAAATTTTCTAAGTTACAAAAATAGTTCAAATTATTGTAGCATGTCTTGATTTTGCTCAAGAATGTTTGATTATCAAAGTATAATGTTAAAACTATTTTTGTAGATTTTTTATGATTTTATGGGATTTTATTGAGTCAAAAATAACCAAGTTTTTAATCCCAAAATTCCTGCCCTGGCTTCAGCCGGCCGACCGGGCCGGTCGACCGAAGCTTGAAGTCGGTCGATTGGGCCGGTCGACCGACGTGCACAGACATGCACGCCAGCCTTTGCTGGAGGGCCGATCGATCGACCGACCCGGTCGACCGCCAGAGAGCTCTGCTCTCTGGAAAGCCCCGGTCAACCGGGCCGGTCGACCGGCAGAGAGATCTGCTCTCTCTTCCAGGGTCTCGGTCGACCGGCCGGTCGACCGCTGCCCCAACGGTCAGAAATCTGACCGTTGGCGGTCGACCGGGTGGTCGACCGTCAGGCCAACTTGGCTCCAACGCCTAGTTTTTTCTAACTCTATAAATTGGGGCTTTTGGGGGCTGTTTTAGACAAGATTTTGAAGTGGGTTTTAAGCTAGTTTTTCCAACTCCATTTAGAGATTTTCTCACTTGTTTAGAGAGCAAATATTTCCAATCAAAAGGGGAGTTTTATCAAGAGTGTTTCAAAGTGATTTTCTTGAGTTTTTTCCACAAATTCCATCCTTGTTTTTCTCACAAATACTTGAGCAACCCATTGACATATTCAACCTATAGGAGTGTTCTTGTGAGATTTTTTTTAGGTGATCAAAGTGTTGTGATCACCAAAGACTTCTTTCTTGTACTTTGAGGGGGCGGACTTGCGGGTTCGCGGTGTTTCGAGTTCGTGTGTGAACTCCGTGTTTGAGGTGCGGCCTCGGCGAGCTTGTGGGCTTGCGGTGTGTACGGGACTAGAGAATCCAAGGAGTTCAAGTGTGAACTCGTCTTGTATGTGTTGCGGCACCGAGTGATCCGATGGGATCGATTATAGTGGAAATCCTTCAAGTGTTGAAGGCGGGGACGTAGAGCAAGTGTGCTCGAACCTCGAAACAAATACCCTGTGTTTGCGATTGCTCTCTCTCTATCTCTTACTTGTTATATCTTGCATGCTATTATTGCTTTTATCTTTATATGCACGATATACTTTGTGTGCTTAATTGTTATATGCTTGGGGATTATTTGCTAACACTTGTATTCAACCAAGAGAGCCAATGCGGCACCTCAACTCTTATTTAGAGGAATCTTGAGGAGTTAGTTCAGAGCCCTTCACAGGGAATCCGGCTACACTCTTGTGTTATACGTGGTGTTTAGTTTAAGAAGTTTTTAATTCCGCATTATTGACCATTAGATTAGCCATCACCTATTCACCCCCCCTCTAGGTGATTTACGTGCATGTCTATATGCTAGAGAAGAATGGCAAGTCTAAAAACTGACATTTTGCCTTTGTCTTTTCTTTGATCTTTACATCATGTATCATAATGTCACCTGTGTTCGGTCGGCTCGGCATCGATCGACCGTGATGTGATCCATTAAATGAGAAAGCTTTTCTTTGGTGCTCTCTCGGCATCTTTCATCTCAAACCCTAATCCATCTGATTAATCAGGGTGAAGCCTTGATTAGAGGTGTAGTGTTAACTTGATCATAAGAAGAGTGACAAAACTAAAACCTAAGTTTCTAACTTTGTTATTCCTTCAATGTTGACATCATGCATCACAATGTCAATGTTCAGTCGGCTCGACGTTGATCGACCGTGATGTGATCCGTTGAATAAGAAAGCTTTTCTTTGGTGCTCTCCCAAGCATCTTGGATCTCAAGCCCTAATCCATTTGATTGATCAGGGTGGATCTTCAATCAGAGGTATAGTGTCAACTTGATCATGAGAAGAGTGACAAAGCTAAAATAAAGTTTCTAACTTTATTCCTTCAATGCTGACATCTTGCATCATAATGTCAACAATATTTGGTCGGCTCGGCGTCGATCGACCGTGATGTGATCCGTTGAATAAGGAAGCTTTTCTTTAGTGCTCTCTTGAGCATCTAGGATCTCAAACCCTAATCCATCTAATTGGTCAATGTGGATCTTCGATCAGAGGTGTAATGCTAAATTGATCATGAGAAGAGTGAAAAAGCTAAAATCGAAGTTTTTAACTTTGTTCCTTCAATGTTAACATCATGCATCACAACGTCAACAATATTCAGTCGGCTCAGCGTCGATCGACCGTGATGTGATCCATTGAATGGGAAAGCTTTTCTTTAGTGATCTCCTAAGCATCTTGGATCTTAAACCCTAATCCATCTGATTGATCAAGGTGGATATTCGATCAGAGGTGTAGTGTTAACTTGATCATGAAAAGTATCCCTTTAAGGATAGAATTTCTTCAGGAATCTACTATTTATCGGCATCATAAGTGTATCGTTGTCCAGAGTTATAAGGCGATATGCTTCATTTGAATAGACTGACTCTACTTCAAATGATCCTTCCCATTTGGTTGAAATTTTCCTTTCGTTTTATATGTCATAATCATGGGTCTTCTAATAGCTTAAACAAGGTCTCCTTTCTTGAAAATCCATTCTCTGACTTTCTTACTGAAGGCTTTGAAAATCTAAGCTTGATAGAGCTCGATTTGCTATTGAGCTTGCAGACGTTTGTCATCCAAAACGTCTAATTCCTAGAGTCGCAATCGATGTTTCTTCTCGTCTGTCATCTCTGTCATGAATGTAATGCACAGAGATAGAATCTGAATTTTCAGTAGGAGTACAACTTTATATCCGCACACCAAAAAAATGGTGTAGCCATTATCGAGGTTCTCACCATTGTGCGGTAGGCCCAGAGGCATTCACTTAATTTATCATCCCAGTCGCATTGGCTTTTTGAGATAAACTTCTTGAGAAACTTTCCAATAGTCTTGTTAAAGGCTTCTGCAAGACTGTTGGCAGCTGGATAGTATACCGTTGAAAATACACTTTGAATTCTGAATTTATTACAAAACCTCTAGAATACTTGACTAATGAATTGGAGTCCATTAAGATTCGTCTGGTACGCCAAAATGATACAGGACATGATGCTTGATGAACTTGATCACGTCTAATGTCTTACTTTCTTGAGGGGGATAACTTCCGCCCATTTGGAGAAGTAATCAGTTATTGCTAGAATAAACCGATGTCTTTTTTAGGTTGATGGACTTTTAGGTCCAATAACATCCATTCCCCACATCTCAAATGGCCAAGGGGAGGATGTCGGGTGAAGATGACCAAGTGCTTGATGGATGAAGTCACCATGGATCTGATATACATGACACTATTTGGCATAGGTGATAGTGTCAGGAATCATCTTCGGCCAGTAGTAGCCAAGTCTTTGCAACCGATCTCCTAGTTGAGGGCTAGGTTGGCGAGCTCCATAAGTACGTCATGAGCTTCTTTGAGCGCCTCCTATGTCTCTTTGTGTGAAAGATTTCGGAGTAAGATTCCATCATACGACTGACAATACAATATTCGTGTGATCACATTGTAATAGAACCGAAGAGCTTTTCTTCTGATGGCAGCTGCCTCCTTGGGGTTGTCAGGCAATATGTCATACAAGATGAAGTCAATGTAAAGGAATTGCCAATCCCTAAGTTTGAGACTTGTCGAAGTCTCAAGAACCTCTTTAACTTGAAGGTCTCCTCTTGGAGTTTGACTATTTCAAGGATGAATTTCAATAATATAAATCACGATTGTAAACAAGCACTCTCTCTTCTGCTCCAATTGGAAGCGACAGCAATGCAGAAGTGATGCTAATGCATCTACATGAGCGTTCTATTGCCGAGGTACATGGTCAATGAAGAAGCTTGCGAACTTCTCAACCATGTTGATAGTTGCAATGTGGTAGGTATTAGATCCTCATGCCAGACTTCGTACTCTCCTCAGACTTGATTAACGATGAGCATTGAATCACCATATGCTTTGGGTGCTTGACACCGATCTCTCCAGCAAATTGCATTCCAATTAATAGAGCATTATATTCCGCCACATTATTGGAACATGACTTAGTTAATAAGAATGTATGAGGAATCACGTAATTATATGGGGAAATGAGTACCATCCCTATATCTATGACGATATTTCACTCAGGACCTGTTCTTAACGCTCCATCAAAAAATAATTGCCACACTTGTTCTTCTGGGGAGACGTGGGTCGCATTAACTTTTATAATCTCGTATGGGAGATCGTAATAAAGTTTTAAACTTCTTAAAACTGGATTGTCGGCCAGGAAGTCTGCCACAACTTGCCCTTTGATTGCCTTTTATAAAATGAATTGCATCTCATATTGTGAGAGCAATATGGCTCATTTAGGTAATCTGCAATTCAGCGAAGATGGTCTTATCATAAGTAATCACAAGGGATTAACTCTAAAAATGACGTGATTGCGGCTCTCCATAAGGCAGTGTCACATCTTCTGGATGGCAAAGACCAAGGCTAAGCATTCCTTCTCGATCGGGTTGTAACGGTGCGCCGCCCCAATCATTGTTCTACTCAAGTAGTAGATTGCCTGTTTATGGCTTTGATTGTTGTTCTGAGCTAGTAAAGCTCCCAGGGAATAATTCATACCTTGAACATATAACTGAAAGGTTTTCCTGATACTGGAGCTACCAGAACGGGCGAGTGTGTGAGATACTCCTTGATCTCTTCCAACGCTTATTGGCAAGCACTATCCCAAACGAATGAGACTCCCTTCTTTATCAGTTTGGTGAAGGGTTGACAACGTCCTGAAAGATTCGATATAAATTTCTAGATATAAGCCAATTGTGCCTATAAGCCTCTGGGTTCCTTGAGATTTCTCAAAGGTTGCATCTCTTAGATACCGCGTACTTTCCCGGATCAAGGTGAATTCCTTTAGATGTAACAACAAATCCAAAGAATTTGGCACGGGCTACCCCCAGGAAGGACATAGTTGGGTTCATCTTCAACTGGTGAGCCTACATGATGTCGAACACTCTTTTCAGATCCGCGAGATGAACGTCCTTGTTGCGACTTTTCACAGCGATATCGTCGATATAGAATTCAACGGTCTTGCGTATATGCTCATGAAAGATCACATTCATGGTGATTTGATATGTCACAGTGGTGTTCTTCAAGCCAAAGGGCATTACTGTGTAGCAATATACTCCCAGAGACGTTTTGTAAGATGTGTGCTTTTCATCTTCAGGGTACATCTTAATTTGATTATACCCTGAGAAGCCATCCATAAAGGACATTCTTTCAAACCCGCACATATTGTCAATCATGGCATCTGTAAATGAAAGAGAACTCATCTTTAGGAGACATTTAGACCTCAAAAGTCAATGCAAATCTGGATTTTTTTTCATTCTTTTTAGGGACGGAAACTATGTTGGTCACCCAATCAGGATGTTCTTCTCAGATGAAACCAGAGTCTATGAACTTCTTGACTTCTGATTCGATTGCTTTCATAATCTCAGGACAGAATCGTCGTTGTTGTTGCTTGACTGGCCTGGCGTCCGGGTTGATGTTTAGGCGATGCATAACAATCTGGGGATCGAGCCCAAGCATGTCCTCATAATTCCAAGCGAAGACATCTTTATATTCTCGTATGAGATGTATTAAGTCTTCTTTCTTAGAAGGTAACGAGCTCTGGCTATGAAATTAGACTTGGGATTAGCCTCATCTCCATGATTTATCTGAGTCACTTTATCCTCTTTGGGCAGTTCGCATTGTTCAAAGCGTATATCCCAAAGAGTATTTAAGTATTTAATTCATGGAGCAGAGTCTGACTGGATCAATTCTTCAGATTCAGTAATATCTTTTCCATCATCTTCTAAATGCCTGGCTGATACCATGTTCACTGAGAGACTTTCGAAGATAACACCGATGCTGACATCTGAGTCCTACGATAATGTTGCTGATGAGCTGTCATGATAGGCTTCTCTTCAGATTTGGAATCTAATGAGACTAGAGTAGATACATAACCGAGTCCTCTTTGGGTCTTGTGATAATAGTCGGGGTCTTTACCTTCGGTATAAATGAACAAAGTAATGCTTGATTTCCTTTGTCGAATTAAAGGCTCAATCCTTTGATATGATCATACTCCATTTTTTTCATCATGTGACATGACTTTTGTTCATAAAGGAAGAATTGTGGAGATTCAGACCCCACCCCTGAGCTTTCACAAGTTATGCGCTCAGACTCGATTCTTCCAAATAGAATTGGCTTTTGACCCTCCCCTTGGATAATACTTCAAAGAGAGCTTTGCGTGCATCACTGATCTTTTCGCGTACCATAAGGGATAGCTTTATTGGTGCACACAATGATGTCAGGACATCCATTGCTGACCAAGGGTCACTGTCACATCAGTACTAGTGTCTGATGGTATAGAATCAGAAGCAAATGCAGAAAAGTAAGCCAATTTTAGATTTTCATTTATAAATCACTCGCCTTCAACATTGGCGGTGATACTGAAATTGAGCTTATCAATGCTCGTTATAAGGGGATTTATTTTCTGGAGACACTCTTCTTCTTCTGGCTATGAGAATCAGTATTAATCACTCTTAGTTTCTCTCTCGGGATGTGATTAGTCTCAAAAATTGCATATTTCATACCACATCTTCACATTTATTTAATATTAAATTCTGTTGATAATACCTCTTTTGCATGTTTCTAGGTCCATGACATGAAATGAAGAAGAAGACCCAAAATCACCATTTAATTGGTGATTAAAGGGCTACAAAGATAGCCATTGACCTTGGAGGGTGGTTTCGTCAAAACTAGGGGCCTAAAACCAGAAACTGGGACATGCAGCTGATAGGGAGACAAACGGGCACCGCGCAGCAGGCGGCGCTGCACGCGCCGCCCTGGTACCGCCAGCGCCGCCCTGGTACAGTCGCAAAAACGTGGCTTGGGCCGCATTTTCGCGGCAAAGTCGTGGAGCCGCGTGCAAAGATTTGACATGTGATTCCGTACCAGTATCCTGGTGCCCAGTTTTTCCTATAAATACCCTGGATTTCCATAGCAACGGAAAGAGGAGTTTTTAAAGTGTTTTTAGGTTAGTTTTTAAGGTTTTTTCCCTTGTTTTAGTTTAGGGTAGTTTAGTTTAGTTCTTCTTCTTCCTCCTCCTTTGTATTTTTTATTTCTTGTAGATCTTGTAATAGGAGAGAGAGTGGTACATGGTTGGAAAGTAAGAGTACTTGTATTAGAAGGTGACAAGTTATGAAAGATTCTCTCTTTACCTCTCTTTGTTTTCTTCTCTAACTCCTTTTACATGTTTAGCTAATTTTCTCTCATGGCAACTAATACTAACCACTAACTTGCTAACTTCTTACTTAATAATCTACATGAATCTAATAGTCTCTACTTGGTCTTGCTCTTGCAAGAGCCATTAATGGCTCATGATGATGGATTCTAGCATTCTAACATCCTAACTCTCTAACAAGCTATTCATGCTTACTCTTATTTAGTTTTGATGGTTTAAGTATAGCTTGCACTTGTTTTGTTGAGTTTGGATGTGAAAGTTATCGTATGGATCATAACTTGAAATGCTCTTGAACCAAGGACTAGTGATAGTCAGGGGTACATGTAAGGCAACTATCACTAAGAGGTTAGCATGTCAGTGGAGCCATTAGTAGTTAGTAGCCATGGGTTTCTTTTTCTTTTTACTTTATTTTAGATATATCTCAAAAATCACAAATATATTCTTTTCTATGTTTCCCACTTCTTCGTGTTTCACCGTACTCTTCTCTTTTCATTTTTTGTTTTCTTTTCTTTTGATTCTTTGAAATGTTGAAGACGCTTTAACACACATGTGAACATTCCGGTAAAGTTTCTATCACTTCCCGTCCCTATGGATTCGACCCGTTTAGTCTCTATGCTATATAATGGAAGTATCGAGGAAGCCAAAGCACGCACTTTTAACTATTGATTTCAAAAAATACACTTTTCGTGTACGGTTTCCCCCGATCTAATGTTGGCGCCATTGTCGGGGATGGGAACAGTTTGAATTCATATTTTTATTAACTTTTCTTCTTTGTTTTTGGTGTGCAGGTTAAAGTTTTAGCATTGCAGAAATCCATACTTGCTTTTGTGTGGTTGGGTAAATTTTTATATATTCTTATATTCTGCTACTAGTTTTTGTTTATATTATCTGTACACTGTAATAATTTTAAGAACTAAAATACAGTAATTAGATGTTTTAAAACGGTTTAGACATTTGCATCTAGGCCCGTATCGATTTCAATTCCAATATACTGTATTTTATTCTTGTGTTATTGTGATCTTGACAGAGGAGTACATATTACATTGCATACAGTTAGGACAAACACGTGGGTGATTTACTCTCTTTGTGTGTTCATTCTTATCCATATTGCACACTTACACAAATTGAACTTAAGAACAAAACCCAATACAACATAAGATGGGAAAGTCATTACCCTCCCTTAGCCCAAAAATCACCTCCTCACTCACACAACCCAAGCCTTAATAAAATTTGCTAGACGTTGGCCCCTAGGAACATCTCAGACTCATTTATGAGATTGACCTAAGGGGAAAGTTGTTAGAGTTTAACTCTTATCAAATTGGTGTTTAAGGTTGGGGATTGAGAGGCAAAACCTCAAAGAATAATGATTTGACATAATTAGGCCCGTTGCTTCGGCATGGATACCTCCCACTGATCTTGCCCCTACCTGACTGATTAACTTGTGGTCAGATTTCTACAAGGTACTCCCCGTGGACAGTATAACCAGTTAAGAGTCATCTAAGTCTAAGTCAACCCTAGCATAGGCTTGTTTTCTTCTTTTTCATTCTTTGTTTGTTGTTTTTCTTTTTTTGTAAATTTTGATATGGATTTCAACAACAACAATTTTTTTGATCCTAATATGAATCCATATTTCACCCTCATCTCATTTGACTCAGATAACTTCAACTCGGATAATACAACATGAACCAATCATATATGCTAGATTGGGATTATTCGACTCAATATGACCCATACCTCCAATCTTATGACCACAATTTTTAAAATAATTTCAACTCTTCACAGAGTCAATAGGGATTCACCTATCTCGAGTCAAATTTTCAACCATCTTGTCTATAATTTTCACAATATTCATTCCCTGATTTTGATCCATATACTCCTTTTCCTGAACCACCAATTGAAGAAAAATCATCATTGGAAAGGAGTTTGGAAGAAGTGATAGAGGCCCAAAAATAATTTTAAAAATGATAGCCTCATCATGTCCACAAAATTTCTAAAATTCATGTAGTTCTTTTCCAAAATGACTCAAAGAAAAATCATTGTGGGAAAAAACTATGGAATTCGTGCAAGAGACCGAGCACATAATGCAAATATGATTGACTTCCCATATCCACCAAATATTCATACGACTCACGAATCATGTCATTTTAGAAATTCAGCTTCAATTTCATCATACCAACCTGAACTTAACCAATATCAACCTCTTGATGGTTTGGCAAGTAATCCTTTTCCTGAAATTGAACTTGAAGATGAATGTGAATCTGAGTTTCAATTTAGCAATTCAAGTCTAGTCCTTGAATCAATATCGACTCTTGTAGTGTTACCTGAACTAAGTAACGTTCTTGAGCCAGTTTTGATTCCCATAATCCCGGAAATTGAATCGATCATTTCATCCATTCACATTCCTTCCGTGGATGAAAATCAAGATTCAATTTCCTTACATCCTTTTGAACTTGCCCAAAATTTTGAGAACCACCTTGACATTTAAGCAAGTTATTCTTTTCTCGAAATTGAACTTGAGCTTAAAAGTGATTCTAAACCTCAAGTTGGCGACTCCATTTCACTCTTTTATTCAATAATGACTCTGATATCTTTATCAGATTTTTTTCTCTATTCCGGAGTCAACATTGAGTCCTGTACCAGTACACTGTGAAATTAGATCACCAATATCTTATGATCACATTTAAGTGATAGGGAAAGTGTGTTAACATCAACTTTTTAGTTTGGACCCCATTTTTGAACAATTTTGACTCTCACTATTGAATCTCGACTTGATCTAAGTCAAATTCCCGAGTCGGTATCGGTTTTTGTTCCTGTTCCATTTAAGTCCAAATCCATCATCTCCTAAAATCATACTTCATTGTTGGACAAGGATGTTGAACAAAATGACTCAGTAATTATTTTTGAAAATTAAAAATTGGATAGGGGTAATATTTTCAATAAGATCATACAGTTCTCCAACATTTTACTGGGTCATATTAAAGAGGTCAATAAAGATGGGTCCCGTGAGCCACCACATTATCTTGATTAGGTAGCAATGCTTGGCCCAATCAGATTGTTGGCCCAAAGGCTCATCACTCTAGTTTTGATGATGATTAACTCATGTAGTTATAGTACTAATGATCTTGTGTTTAATTAGCCTCAGATTTGTGATCAAGATCTTAGTAGTTGTTTAGCTTCAACAAAGGATTTAAAGCCAACTTTTGGAGCTAACACGGTTTGATTCAAAAGCCTATGTATCAAGACCACATCAAGTACTTAAGAGGAGTCTAACTCTTTGGATCAAAGTTTGGACCAAGTCAAGAAGACTTCAAGTGAAGCCCTTCAAGAGAAGACTTGAGTCTAGGTTTGTCTTTGTTAAGATTTTGTCTTTAGATAAAATGTAAAGGATAAAATAGTTGGTGGATTGCTCAAGTACATACACACTCACACACAAGATTTAGTTGTGTTTTCATAAAAGAGTTTTCATTTTGGAAAAGAGTTTTCATTTTGGAAAAATACCGTTTTGGTTTTTGAAATTTCTTATATACATATGTTTAACCAAAACATTTTAGATCTTAATGTCAAAAACATAGATATTTCATCATGTATGTTTAGTGGATTATATCCATACACACTAAGCTTTAAAAGTGTTTAAAATATCTTGTTTTTGTATTTGGAGATGTTTTGAAAAAATCTATTTGGAAAAATATAGATTTTATTTTATGCCAAAATTTCTAAGTTACAAAAAATAGTTCAAAATGTTTGTATATGTTTTGATTTTACTCAAGCATGTTTGTATATCAAAGTATTTTGCTGAACCTATTTTTGTAGAATTTTTGTGAATTTATGGGATTTTATTTAAGATAAAAAGCCAACTTTTAAATTCCTAAAAGAGACTGTTCTGGCTTCTGCCGGTCGACCGGGCCGGTCGACCGAGCTAGGAGTCGGTCGACCGACGTGCACAAACATGCATGCCAGGTCTGGCTGGAGGGCCGGTCGACCGACCCGGTCGACTGTCCAGAGAGCTCTGCTCTCTAGAAAGCCCCGGTCGACCGGGTTGGTCGACCGGCAGAGAGCTCTGCTCTCTGTTCCAGGCCACGGTCGACCGGGCCGGTTGACCGAGGCTCCAACTGTCAGATTTCTGACCATTGGCGGTTGACAGGGCCGGTCGACCGACAGCCGTCCATGCTGAAATTTTGCCCCAACGGCTAGTTTTTCCTAGCCTATATAACGGGTGTTTCTTGGACTATTTTTTAACAAGAGTTTTAGAGAGTTTTAAACCTAGTTTTCCCCATCTATTTTAGAGGTTTTCTCCACTAGTTTGAGAGCAAATATTTTCAATTCAAAGGAAGTTTATCAAGAGTGTTTTCAAAAGAGTTGCTTGAGTTTTTTCACCACACCTTCCATCATTATTTTTCTCACAAACACTTGAGTTTTTCATTGATATATCCATCCTATAAGAGAGTTGTTGTGAGATTGTTTTTAGGTGATCAAAGTGTTGTGATCACCAAAGACTTCATCTTTGCTTTGAGGAGGCGGACTTGTGTATTCGGGTGTTTCGAGTTCTAGTGAGAGCTCATTGTAGAGGTGCGGCCTCGGCAAGCTAGTGGGTTTGCGGTGTGTTGTTCTTACGGGAACAAGAGAGGGACTAGAGAGTCCAAAGAGTTCGTAGGTGTTGCGGCACCAAGTGATCCGGTGGGATCGATTTTAGTGGAAATCCTTCATAGTGTTGAAGGCGGGGACGTAGAGCAAGTGTGCTCGAACCTCGAAATAAATCTCCCGTGTTTGCGATTGCTCTCTCTATCTCTTACTTGTTTATATCTTGCATGCTTTTATTGTCTTTATCTTTATATGCTTGATATATATTTGTGCCTAATTGTTATATGCTTGGGGTTTGTTTGCTAACACTTGTATTCAACCGAGAGAGCCAACGCGGCACCTCAACTCTTATTTAGAGGAATCTTGAGGAGTTAGTCCAGAACCCTTCACGGAGAATTCAGCTACACTCTTGTGTTATACTTGGTGTATTTAGCTTAAGAGTTTTAGTTTGCATTAATAGTTTTAATTTCGCATTAATTGACCATTAGATTAGCTAGTCACCTATTCACCCCCTCTAGGTGATTTCAATTGGTATCAGAGCCAAGTGCTCTTGATTTGGGTCTTATAACCTAGAGTTAAAGATCCTCATTTATAGCTAATCACAATATTTGTACACTCACATGGATTTCATGTCACTTCCCACCTTTGACGTTCTTAACATTCAAACTTAGAAGGTTAAGATGTCTATGTTCCTCAAAGGTCTAGGCATACATGTTTATCTTGCTACTATTAAAGATTCATATTGTTCAAATAGCAAGTATATTGAGGCTAACTCAAAAGCCATTCATGCTTTGAAGAGTACCCTAAACAATGATTATTTATGTAGGGTTGCAAATCTTTTGTAGTATGGAACACCATCATCTCCCTTGGCGAACAAGAACAATATTATGCGGAGAGCGACTCGGATGTTAGAAGTGAAGCTTCCAATGTATGCTACATGGTCCAAGAGAATAACCCCTTGAGGTAAACATCGAATCTGAGCTAGAAGAGGATGTTGATATGCCATATGATGAACTTGCATCTTTTTGTCAACACAACTTCTAGAAAAATATGACATGCTTAAAAAGGATAACAAGAAAATGAAAAACAAATTTGATTGCTTGTTAAAAGAAAATGATTCCTTTAAAAATGAAGTTGCATGCATTTCTAAAGAAAATGAAAGTTTAAAAATGAAAACATTTCCTTGCTTTCTAATTGAATGATCTTTGTGAAGGAAATGCCACTTTTAAAAATAAAAATATTTTGGTGGAAAAACAAAAAGAGATTGCTTTGCAAGAAAACAACTCTTTGAAAAGAAAAATTGTTGAAAAAGAAAAAGAAAATGTTTCTAAAAAGAAAAAGACTATTGATCATGCTTTTCATGCCACAACCATTGATAAAAATAATGTTAAAATTTTGAAAAATAAAATAAATTGTTTGAGCTCAACTCTGAGCAAATGTGCTTTTAACCATTATAAATTGGAATCCTTGTTTCAAAAGAAACCAGTTCCCTCATGCACATCACCCACAACATGCCTATGCACACTTTGCACGCCATGATCATACTCATTCACATGTGCATATTAGAGTATACAAGTGTACACATTGCGGTCGCAAAGGCCATTTATCAAGATTTTGTTATGATAGGATAAACTCTTTAAATTTTACTAACAAGAATATTTGGGTTCCTTACAATGCTAACCCTCGAGGACCCAAAAGAAAATGGGTACCAAAATTCTCACCTTTTTTATTTGATGTAGGTGCGGGCTCTCATAAAACGTGAAAGAGTTGGTGCCTTGATGGTGGATGCACATGGACTTGATGGACATACATTTGATGCACCACTATCAAGGAGGTTTGGTGGGACAACCACCATGTTTGGAGATTTGGAGTATGGTTCTTATATTTTGGTAACTATCTCTAAACTGCTTTTATTTACATGCTTTAATATATACATATATGATTTTAGCATATTTTGTTTTTATCATTATGTTTTATACTTCATGTGGTAAATACTAGTTTAAATGTAGTCTTTGTCAAAACTTGGTTATATACTTGTACAAGCAGTGAGCAACATTTGATTCATATACGTTTGCAATTTATTGCTCATTTGTACTCACTACATGCACATGTATAGCCTAGTTTTGATGATTTTCTCATTTACACTTGTTTTGTCGATTTTTATGTATGGTTTGTTTCATGTATATGCAATTTTTATTCAAATCTAATAAATATACATGTGTACCCCTTGAGTCATTTGCCTTCATGCAATTTATATTATGGACTCTTTTTATGTTTGGGATATGTATGCATATTATTACTTTTGGATAAAAACATACATATGCCTAGAAGTTTGTTTTTAGATGAAAAATGAATTTTTATGATTTTCATCTTTTATGAAAAATGAATTTTCATGTTTTCACATGATTGATGTTTTTAAGCTTCATTGATTATCTTCATGAAAAATGCTAATTACATGATTCTTATACACTCACACTTTATTTGTTTATTCATGACTTTGTTTCATGATTATTTTTGAGCCTTATAGATTTCGAGTGTCAACCTTTATGTATTTAGCATGTTTCATGATAGACATATGATTTGATTTCATGTTTTGAAGGATGTTTAACTAGTTTTTCAAAAATTAATTTAACTAGTTATTTATTCTTCATTTGGTAGTGTTTTCACAATAAAAATATTTTCAAAGTCTAGTTTTTTGAAAACCCCTACCAACCCCGTTAAGGGCGGACGGATGGGCGAGCATGCCTTGTATGCCTAATTGAAAATCTTTTATCTTGTGCATGAAAAGGGTGGATTCATTATGAGTTATATACTTGATTTACATCATATTTTCAATTGGTATCTCAATTGATATTTTTTTTGTATATACTCATATTTTGTTTCCTATATATGTATGTTTCATTTCAATAATATCAATTTCCATTGGTATTCTCTTTTCATACATATATATGATTTGTTTGTGCTTGATTTATAAGATATTTACATGTTTAAAACATAAAGTATGTTTATGCTAAGCTTAATTCAAATCTTGATTTTCAATTGGTATTTAATAAACTTATGCATTATTTTCAATAGGTATTTTTATTGATATCATAATTTACAATAAATTTCAATTGGTATCTATTTAATTTAATTGGTATCCATATATTTCAATTGGTATCCATATATTTCAATTGGTATCAATATATTTCAATTTCCAATTGGGTTTAAATTTCATTTGGTATCAATATGTTTTACCTACTTGGTATTAAAATTTATCATGTATTTCTATTCGTAATCAAAGTTTAATGTAAATTTAAATTGGTATCAAAATATATTCTTTCATTGGTATCAAAATGTAAAAATGTTTCGATTTCAATTTTTCAATTTCAATTGGTATCACAAATTTTCTATTTCATATGGTAATATATCTTGTGATACCTTGATTTGTTGATTTAAGAAGAATTCAAAATTTGTATTGTTTATTTACAATTAGTATCTTAAAATTTTGTTTATTTACAAAGGTATCTCAAAATGTGTTTTATTACCTTGAGTAAATTTCAAAATTTGTTTTAAGTAATCATCAAAAATTTGACTTAAAGATGTTTTAATATGTAGTGCCTATATGCAAGGGGAGCTTAACATCTCTTCTACATATAGATTCATGTTGAGTGTATCTTATATTGAGGAGCTTGACAACTCTTCTATATGCGATACACGTGTGTAGGGGGAGCTTCACATCTCCTCTTATGTATTGCATAATATGCGTTATGTGAATTAGGGCTTGTCATCCCTTCTTCATGTAATGCATGTATGTAGGGAAGTTAACTTTGCGTCTTCCTCTTTATGAATGTATATCGCATATATCTCTTTATTGGTTGATTTGATTTCACCCCTTTGTTGATTTTTATTTTTTTGACAAAAAGGGGGAAAAACATTATTTTGTGTTTACTTTAACCCCTTTGTTGATGATTGACAAAAAGGGGGAGAAGTATTTTAGTATATATGCATGTTTTTCCTTGCTTTATACAAAAGGAGGTGAAAGATTTTGAGTTTATAGTTTTTGCATATATTGAGTTTATGCATGCTTATGCATATTTATGCATCTTTTGTTTTATAAAATTGGGAGAATGTTTTTGGAAGTTTAAACAAAAAGGGGGAGAAAAGTTTTTAGAAAAAGGATTTTTGGATTTGTGTTTTGTCTCTCACCTTATTGATACATATATGTTTGTTTAGATATTATATACTTCATTGCCATATCTTATTGTTTATTGTTATGCATGAGTTAAGGGGGAGCTTCTTTGAAGCTTTACTTTAATCCATGCATATATAGCTCCATGAGTTTTGTCATCATAAAAAAGGGGAAGATTGTTAGCCCAAAGGCTCATCACTCTAGTTTTGATGATGATTAACTCATGTAGTTATAGTACTAATGATCTTGTGTTTTTGTGATTAAGATCTTAGTAGGTGTTTAGCTTTAACAAAGGATTTAAAGCCAAGTTTTGGAGCTAACACTGTTTGATTCAAGAGCTTATGCATCAAGACCACATCAAGTACTCAAGAGGAGTCTAGCTATTTGGATCAAAATTTGGACCAAGTCAAGAAGGAGAAGAAGACTTCAAGTGAACCCTTCAAGAGAAGACTTGAGTCTAGGTTTGTCTTTGTTAATATTTTGTTTTTAGATAAAATATAAAGGATAGAATAGTTGGTGGATTGCTCAAGTACATATACACTCACACACAAGATTTAGTTATGTTTTCATAAAAGAGTTTTCATTTTGGAAAGAGTTTTAATTTTGAAAAAAATACCATTTTGGTTTTTGGAATTTCTTATATACATATATTTAACTAAAACTATTTTAGATCTTAATGTCAAAAACATAGATTTTTCATCATGTATGTGTAGTAGATCATATCCATACACACTAAGCTTTAAAAGTATTTAAAATATCTTGTTTTTGTATTTGAAGAAGTTTTGGAAAAATCTATTTGGAAAAATAAAGATTTTGTTTTATGCCAAAATTTCAAAGTTACAAAAATAGTTCAAAATGTTTGTAACATGTTTTAATTTTACTCAAGCATGTTTGTATATCAAAGTATTTTACTGAATCTATTTTTGTAGAATTTTCGTGAATTTATGGGATTTTTATTTAAGATAAAAAGCCAACTTTTAAATCCCTAAAAGAGACTGTTCTGGCTTCTACTGGTCGACCGGGCCGGTCAACCGAGCTAGGAGTTAGTCGACCGACGTGCACAAACGTGCATTCTAGGTCTGGCTGGAGGGCCGGTCGACTGACCCGGTCGACCAGGTCGGTCGACCGGCAGAGAGCTCTGTTCTCTGTTCCAGGCACGGTCGACCGGGCCAGTCGACCGAGGCTCCAACTGTCGGATTTCTGACCGTTGGCGGTCGACCGGGCCGGTCGACCGACAGCCGTCCAGGCTGAAATTTTGCCCCAACGGCTAGTTTTTCCTAGCCTATATAATGGGGGTTTCTTGGACTGTTTTTTAATAAGATTTTTGGAGAGTTTTAAACCTAATTTTCCCATCTATTTTAGAGGTTTTCTCCACTAGTTTGAGAGCAAATATTTCCAATTCAAAAAGAAGTTTATCAATTGTTTTCAAAAGAGTTTCTTATTTTTCTCACAAACACTTGAGCTTTCCATTGATATATCCATCCTATAGGAGAGTTGTTGTGAGATTATTTTTAGGTGATCAAAGTGTTGTGATCACCAAACACTTCATCTTTGCTTTGAGGAGACGGACTTGTGTGTTCGCTGGTGTTTCGAGTTCTAATGAGAGCTCATTGTAGAGGTGCGGCTTCGGCAAGCTAGTAGGCTTGCCGTGTGTTGTTCTTGTGGGAACTAGAGAGGGACTAGAGAGTCCAAAGAGCTTGTAGGTGTTGCGGCATAAAGTGATCCGGTGGGATCGATTTTAGTGGAAATCCTTCATAGTGTTGAAGGCGGGGACGTAGAGCAAGTGTGCTCGAACCTCGAAACAAATCTCCCGTGTTTGCGATTGCTCTCTCTATCTCTTACTTGTTTATATCTTGCATGCTCTTATTGTCTTTATCTTTATATGCTTGATATATATTGTGCATAATTGTTATATGCTTAGGGTTTGTTTGCTAACACTTGTATTCAACTGAGAAAGCTAACGTGGCACCTCAACTCTTATTTAGAGGAATTTTGAGGAGTTAGTGCAGAGCCCTTCATAGGGAATTCGGCTACACTCTTGTATTATACTTTGTGTATTTAGCTTAAGAGTTTTAGTTTGCATTAATAGTTTTAATTCCGCATTAATTGACCATTAGATTAGCTAGTCACCTATTCACCCCCCTCTAGGTGATTTCACATACCACCACCGGAACCACCACCATGAGGTAATTTTCCTTCTCTCCCCGTTTGTTTCATGTATATACACATTCACGATGCATTGAGGATAATGCATGAGATAAGTGTGGGAGAGGGTTTACTAACATAGTGTTACATTTTCTTTCTGTTACACTTCTTTTTAGAAACTTTTTTAAATTTTTTTTGTATAAAAATCTTTTCTTTTCTTTATACAAAACTTTTTGAATTAAGAGAATTAGTTTTGATTTATTTTTAAGAAAATAAAGATTATCTTAGAAATCAGGAAGACTTAAAATTATGATATTTTAAATCAAGTCAAAATAATAGATCTTATTTAAATTTTAGGATAAGGAAGTAAGATTAAAAAGATAATTTGATCATGAATTTTTTGCCTTAGATTTATGCACTTCACACTTACACAATTTTTGGGATTGAAACAAAGACTAAAAATTTCATTAAAAAAATGCTATAAAAATATATAAAAAATGATGATAAAATCACTTATTAAAGTTGGGAAATTATATCTCAGGAAGCATGATTATTCAGACCTAAAATAGCAGACAAAAAATTAAAATAATCCCCTTTAATTTTGTGGCCTTGTTTTCTCATCTGATGCCCTAAAACTATCTGATTTGGGAGTAACCGACTAAAAGCTCACTACCCCTGTAAGCTAGAAAGCCTAAGAAAACTAAGGTAGGAAAAAAATAATAATAGAATAAATAAATGGCATGAAAGTTAGAGTGGATATCCCAAAAATCTTCACCGTTCACAAAGTGCATATGTTCTAAGAGTTTTATAAAAGATCAAAGAATCGATTCAATTTTAAATTCTTACATTTAATTTATAATAAGATTTTGTAAATCGACTTAGTTTAAGGAAGAATAATTTCTGGTTAACCTATAACCTTAGATCACTTATATTTTCACAAAAAAAATACTTCAACACTTTTCTCTATTTCAAAATGCGTTTTCAAAAATACTGACATTTGATTTCTTTTGTTATGGATTTTGTGGGTGTAATCTGCTGAAAATCCTTAGGAGACAAAACTCCTCCTCTAGGCGAAACCTATAGGTTTAACGGCTTGTTGCACATGCTCAGTGCAATCGCATCACCTGCGAAAGTGGTGTAATGATCTTCTTAGTTAGCTTTATATTTTGCTCGGGATGAGCAAAAGATAAGTGTGGGGTGTGATTAGTCTCTAAAATTGCATATTTCATACCACATCTTCACATATATTTAATATTAAATTCTATTAATAATACCTCTCTTGCATTTTTCTAGGTCCATGACATGAAATGAAGAAGAAGACCCAAAAATACCATTTAATTGGTGATTAAAACCTATAAAGATAGCTATTAACCTTGGAGGGTGGTTTCGTCAAAATCAGGAGCCCAAAATCAGAAATTGGGACATGCAACCGACAGGGGGACAAACGGATAGCGTTGTTGCGTGCATCGCCTTGGTATAGCCGCGAAAATGTGGCTTGGGCTGCGTTTCTGTGGCAAAGTCATAGAGCCACGTGCCAAGAATTGACGCGCGGCTCCGTACCTCTACCCTGGTGCCCAGTTTTGCCTATAAATGCCCTAGGATTTTTAGAGCAATAGAAAGAGAAGTTTTTGAAGTGTTTTTAGGTTAGGTTTTAGGGTTTTTCTCTTGTTGTAGTTTAGGATAGTATAGTGTAATTCTTTTTCTTCTTTTTCCTCTTTTGTATTTTTCATTTCTTGTAGATCTTATAATAGGAGAGAGAGTGGTACATGGTTGAAAAGTAAGAGTGCTTGTAATAAAAGGTGACAAGGTATGAAGGTTCTCTCTTTACCTCTCTTTGTTTTCTTCCCTAACTTCTTTTACATGTTTAGGTAATTTTCTCTCGTGGCAACTAACTACTAACTTGTTAACTTCTTACTTGATAATCCACATGAATCTAATAGCCTCTACTTGGCCTTGCTCTTGCAAGAGCCACTGATGGCTCATAATGATGGATTCTAACACTCTAACATCCAAACTCTCTAATAAGCTAATATTACTTTACTCCATGCTTACTTCTGTTTAGTCTTGATGGTTTAAGTGTAGTTTACACTTGTTTTGTTGAGTTTGGATGTGAAAGTCATCGTATGGGTCATTCTTTGAAACGCTCTTGAACAAGGACTAGTGATGGCTAAGGATACATGTGAGGCAACTATCACTAAGAGGTTAGAATGTTAGTGGAGCCATTAGTAGTAGTTAGTATCCATGAGTTTTCTTTCTCTTTTTACTTTATTTTAGATATATCTCAAAAATCACAAATATATTCTTTTCTATATTTCCTACTTCTCGTGTTTCACCGTACTCTTCTCTTTTATTTTTTGTTTTGTTTTCTTTTGATTATTTGAAATATTAAAGACACTTTAACACATACGTTAACATTCCGGTAAAGTTTCTATCGCTTTCCGTCCCTATGCATTCGACCCTTTTAGTCTCTATGCTATAACAGAAGTATCGAGGAGGCCAAATCACGCACTTTTAACTTTTGATTTCAAACATACACTTTTCGTGCACGATTTTCCCCGAGCAGGATGGAAACCACTCCGGTTGGTGCTGGTGGGAGATCCAAGTCAAATTGAAGAGATGATGTAGCTGTCATGTTGGTAGTCACCTTCTTCTTCTCTGGACGGAGCTTAAGTACCGCTGCGTCAATCAGAGCCTGAAGAACATCCTGGAAGATGTAGCAATTATTGGTAAGTTGTCCTGGCATCCTGTGATATAAACAGTAGCTAGGATCATTTGTCTTCCCCGCCTCTTCAGGACGTCTGGCCTCTAACAATTTGAGTTTGTTACTCTTTTGGAGTAATTTGAACAGAGAGACCACATGCTCATCCTTGAAGGAGTATAGTTTATTGGCACGTGCTTGGTCGGAAGCTCCACCCGCTCTCACTAACTAGGGCTTCAAAGGTGACTTGACCTCTATTTTTAGAGTATCCCTTCTCCTTGGTTGAGAAAATAACTCTAGAGTATTTCACACTAGTTTGTCGGGTCTTGGTTTGCTGTATTTTTCTTCAGCCTTGACCCTAGCGATGACTTCCTTCGCCTGTTAGTCTTGTAGCACCAACTGCTTCCAAGTGCGGCATTTTGCTACTCCTATCTTGGCGAGGAGTGCGGTTTGCGAGTTATGGTAGCAAGTTTTTTCTACCTACGTGAATTGGGACATGCCACATGGACAACGGAGCACCACACTCAAAAATCTCTCCACAAAGGCTTTGATAGACTTTCCTTTCTTTTGCTTCATGGTAAGGAGAGTCAGCATTACTATCTCGTGTCATCTTCGAAGAAGCGGGCTAAAAAAAGCTTTTCCAAGTCGGCCCAAATCTTGATGGAACTGGCAGACAACTTCATAAACCACTCAAAGGCGATTCCCTTGAGGGTGCCAATGAACAAACGAGCCATGATGGCATTATTCGATACCGCATTCTCAGTTTGGGATTCAAAGTAGTATATGTGGTTCGACAACCCTTTACTGTCGAAAGTATGGAGGGTCAGTGCCTTGAACTTGAGAGGGTAGGGAGACGTGTCCCATTCCGCAGAGTAGGGCCAGATTATCCCCACATCTTGAAACCCACCTCGGTTTGCAAGGGCTTCGAGGCATTGCTCAAATTCACTCATCCTCTTGGAATGAGAAGATCTATTTTCTGAGTCATCCTCCTCTTTAGATGAAGATTTGGGGGCTCAAAGTTGGAATGCTCTTTACTCTCAGTGTTTGTAGAAGATGAGCTTTCTCCTTCCTTCCTTTTGCCTTTGGATTTGTTGGAAAGAGTTTTGCCCTTTTGTTTTTTTGTTCCTAAGTAGTTATGAGAGCATCTACTTAAGGGTATCAATAGATTCTTACTGAGCTTGAATCATATCAAACTGTTCCTTTTGAACTCAGGCATGCTCCTCAAATCGCATGGCCACTTCTTTGGGAGTCCCCGCCATGTAAGCAAAGGTGTCGTCTCCGAACCGGAATTCGAAGACTGGGATTCGATGATGGCGAAGTGCTCGTAGTTCACCTCAATTTCCCTGGCCAACAAACTGTAGTCAACTGGGGTCATACAGGTCCGAGTGGGTCAGTAAACCCCTTCAAGTTCAACAGGAATATCCTTCAAGCCTGGAGATCGGTCAACATCTGACTCCTCTGAACTAACAGCCAGCTGCTTCTCTTGGACTTGCTTGGTGTGGAACTTGCCCCTACCATGTTTGCAGTTACTTGCGGGCATTCGATGCTAGAGAATGACTTCTTTCTCTGAGATCGTTGTCTCTTGGCCGAGTTTGAAACCGCTAACAACCGGCTAAAATCGAAGGCTAGGGTATCTAAAATCTGCAATGGCAATCAGAAAGTACTGCTGAGATGAGCCACTCGCAGTGGCATCGAGAAGTGATTTGGTGGACACTCCTTTTCCTTGTTAGGTGGTCCCTCAGATCCGTTGCGGGGGCATCTGAAGAATTAGCCTCAAACCCATAAGGGTGAGGCTTTTTGGCTCTGGATCTTTGGCTTTCCAGGCCTGAATGCAGACTTCACATTTCTGCAAAGAAACATGAAGGTCGAGTTTCAGTTCAGTTGGCCTCTCAATGCGGTTTTCGTGTTCTCAAAGAGAAATGTGGACCTTGCATTTTGGCTTAGCCATTGTATGAATGCTAGTCTCGCACTCTGGAAGAGAGACACGGACCTCGCATTTTGGTGCTGATATGCGCTGAACGCGAATCTCGCATTATGAACAAACGCCGAACTCGTGTTTTGGTCTGGAGACGTGGGTCTCAACCTCGCATTTTGTAGCAACAGTAGAGATAGCAATTGTAGCTTCTTCAACTTATTGACAATAGGCGCGGTGCCTCCATCATCGCTCAGCATGCCGGTTGAGACGCAAGGGTTGTTGGGAACCCTCAACAACCTGAAATTGTAGAGTTTGGAGAGGAGAGTAATGGCAGGGATTGATCTTCACCATCACTTTGATCGTGTGTCGATGCGTTAGCCCTGCGGGTCTCTTGAGAGACGTTGACGCGGCTGCGTGCATGAGAGATTTTCAGAACCTCATTAGAAGTGGCACTGCTTGTGCTGTAAGCAAGAGTGCGGGCCACTTCTAGAGAAATCTCTGAAGAGATTCGAGAGCGAGTCCCCGAAAAGACTTTACGGTACTACTGCATTGTCTTCTAGCAGAGTCCGAGGAAAGAAATTCCTTAAATTTTTCTTAGTCAAATTCAATGACGAGGAATTCCACTGTCCTCCCGAGGAGCTTGACATCAGCTTGCGCCATGGCATTCTCATCCGTAGAGAATGAAGTCCCCAGCGGAGTTTCTATCTTTTTTTTAGTCAAAAAAATTGAGACGTGTAAAATTTCTTTGATATGAAAAGAAAGTTACAACAGATCAGTTCTGATTACAAAAGAGAGGAGAATAACTGAATCTCTCTTTTGTTTAATGCTGAGTTCTTGATATAGCGTTGAAGAGTGATTCTTATTCTCTGTTGACCGGCTGAACAATAAGCTTCTCTTCGAGATTTGCTTCGAGATACTCTCGAAAAAGCTATCAGAAATGAACTCTATTTTAACAGAATAAGTGTTTAAAGTTCTCTGATCTCTCTCTCTCTCTCTGAACCTTTGAGGTTTAAAGGAAGAAGCCTTTACTTGAAAATTATCAGCCCCGCCTCTCTGAGCAAAATCCCCCTCCTTCATAGCTTCGAGGCTATTTATAGGCGGTCTTAGGGGTATAATTGTCCCCTAAAATTCTTTCATAATGGGGATTAACTCCTACATTACGTGAGAAGTTAATTGACTCAGTAATGGGGGTTAATTACAACAAAAACGCGAGCGTTGAACGCGCACCTCACTCTGTTATGTAGACGCAGCGCTACATGCTTCTCATGACCACGTTGAAATCAAAATGTGAATCTCACAGGCACGTGTTAAAATTGAGACGTGGAGTTGCTCAGGTCCACATTTGAAGTGAAACACGGAGTTGCTCAAGCCTGCATTTGAAGTTTGCGTTTACCCTTAGCCCAGTCCACACTGTGCGCAAAAAGACTAGTTTTACAGTGATAGAAAATGAGAAGAAACACAATGAGCCCCTACTCTTATTGAGTACATGACAATCATGGGTGCTAGGTGTGTAGAGCAAGACCGTGGGCTCAAGGCTAACAAAACTTTTCGCAATGTCCATTGTGTTAGACAATGGGCCCAACACAATATGTCAGGCCTTGACCACACAACATCTTTCAATAGGCCTGTGCTGCAAATTATTCATAGCCTGATGACTAGGCAACACATGGTTTTCTTATTCTTGATCTTACTCCAGAGTCTAATTGCCAATTTCCAGCGTACTAGGGGTGCAAAGTACTCCCATCCTGTATTAGTCACCCGTTTGTATAGAAATTTTCTACTAGATGTAGTATTTTCTGCATATAACTGAGCCTTTGTGGCCCCCGGAGGGTTACAAGTACGTATAATAGTTGCCTCCATGCGGTTTGGACACCTACTGTCCAACCAAAGGACTATCCAGCTGAGTCCTCTTCTGAGGAACGTGGGAGAAGAAGGACGAGCCTGAGTTCTGGCGTCAGCCACCACCCACTGATTCACGTGCCTTCATGTCTTCCTTTTGGAAAGGCATGAAGAAGATATTCAAGGGACAAACTCGACTCTGATGACAAATGGAGGATCAGTCTACACATTTAGAGCACATTGAGGAGGGACTACGACATTCACAATCGACTAGTCGAGTGCTTCGGCCGGTCCGAGCCGTCGACGAGGGTGACATCTTTTCACTTCCCTTATTTTATGCATTCATATCATACTGGCATAAGATAGGTATGGGGGAGGGTACTAACATGGGATTTTCTCTTTATTATTTTAGGATTTTTTTCTAGATTTTGTCTTTTTATTTTTAGGTTTTTTCTCTTTCTTCTAGGTCATTTTGTAGATTTTCTTTTCTCTTTATTTTTAGGTTTTTCTAGATTTTCTTGTGGTTACCAAAAAAATAATAATAAGCTTTGATCCATTTTTTTAAAAAATTAAATTGATCTTAGATATTAGGAAAACTTTAAACTAGGATTTCTTAATTTTAGTTAAAATAAGAGTAATTGTTGGATTTTTAGGTTAAGAAAGAAAGATTAGAAAGATAATTGGATCTTGAATTTTTTTCTTAGAATTATATGCACATATATATTGAGGGATTAAAACAAAGACTTAAACACCCTTATTAAAATATATATATATAAATATATATATATATATTTGTATATAAATAAATAAAATAAAATATTTGCCACTAATTAAGCTGGTTAATTTTGCCTTAAGAAGTATAAATAGTCATGCCTAGCGATGATCAAAAATAAGTACTTTAGCTTCGTGGCCTTATTCACTTGAATACTTGGACTCGAGATATGTATTCTCATCTAGTGCCCTAAGACCGTCCTGAAAGTCATTGGTTCAAGATTTATTACATGAGTGGACTAGAAAACCTAATGAAACTAAAGGAAAAATGAATAAAATAAAATAAAATATGTGTGTGTGTATAAAGGTATCATAAGTCCAAGTTAATATACCCCATACATATAAGTGTATACTATCTAGGTTTAATAAAAGATCAAATAATCAATCTAATCCCGATCCTTTGATCCTAATTGATAACAATCCTTGCATGGATACTTGAATTAAGAATGAAAAGGTTAACTTAAAACCATAGATCACTTAATTTTGCAAGAATGGATCATAAACTTTTCTCTTTTTCAAAAAAGAATTTTCAAAACACTAACATTTGTTTTTCTTTTTTGGATTTTGTACGTGTAATCCGTTGAAAACCCTCAGGAGACAACACTCCTCCTCTATAGAAAACCTAGAGGTTTTAGCAGCTTGTTGTACACGCTCAGTGCAATCGCATCACCTGTGAAAGTGGTGTAATAACATCTTTAGTTTAGGTTTTCTTATTTTCTTATTTTCTCGAGGATGAGCAAAAGTTAGGTATGAGAGTATGATTAGTATTCATTTTTGCATTATTTATATCACATTTTTTTCATTTATTAAAATGCTAATTTCTAATGAATTTTCTCTTAATTTTTAGGTCACATTTTAATGGAGAAGAAGGCCCAAAATCTTAATTTAATTGGAATTTAATGAAGATTATTTGAAATCCAATCTATGAAGCCCAGTTCTGTAACGAATTAGAGGATATTCAGAGATAATAAGAAGATTCTAAAGGACACCTGAACAGAGCCAGGCTGTCAGAGCAGACGCTCGCGTAACAACCGAGATTCAAAGCCGCGTTTCTACAGCAAATCTCTGGTCGTTGATGCATCGCTTTCTTCTACGGCTGTGATTGATTGGACCTAGAGTTTTGAGGCTATAAATACCCCTCTGATTCTGTTAGAGGGGGAGTTACAGAATTAGAGAAGAATTTTAAGAATTTCTTTAGAACTCTTGTGTAATTTTCTTTTCTCCTTATTAGTCCAGAAAATAGAGAGAGTTCTGTAATTGACTTATAGAAATCAATAAAAACCCCTTCTTATTACTCATCTAATTTTCTTGTTATTTTTGGAAGCTTTCTTCTTTCCTTGCAAATAGTATAATTATGTTTATTTTCTTACTTTTAAATTCGATGTCTAACTAACTTCTCTATTTGCATGGCTAACTAGCTACTAACCCACCAATCTCTAACTATTTAATTGATAACCCACATGAATCAATAAGCCTCATAATATACCTTGTGCAAGCAAGAGCTATGGATGGCTAACGATGAAGGGTTCTAACTCTAACACACTAACATGCAAGCTAATTCTCATATTTCATGCTAAACTACATGTTATAAATGATCTAGTGATGTGCTAACCTTACTTTGTTTGGTGAAGTTAGATAGTACCTATTCATCCTTGTCGATATCCGATCGTGCACTTGTAGTTCACCCCATTCTCGCTTTAAAATGGATCTTGATGGGGTGACCTTCAAGTTTTTGCCGTGTAACGCAAGGTGATGGGGGAAGAACTTTCATTCATTATTCACATGACATGTTCTTATAGAACAAGAGTAGTGAAGCCCAAGGATCCATTGTGAGGCCCTATTGTCAAAAAAGTTAGTGGTTAGTGGGATCCATTAGTAGGAGGTTAGCCATGCATTTTTACCATCTCAAAAGAAATTTCACTTTTCTCTTTTTTAAACTTCGCTTTCTAAGTTTTTTCTTCAAAGCCTCTTTTCAAAACTTTTCTCTTTTCAATTTTTTTAAGCAACACTCTTTTCATTTTTGAAGTTTTTTGAAAGGAGTGTTGCTTAAAAAATTGAAAAAGAGAATAATTTTGAAAAGAGGCTTAGAAAACTAAAGATGTTATTACACCACTCTCGCTCATGCCGCCTGTCCTGGTCCAGCCGATGGCGGGTTAATACCCTGATGACTGCCCAAACAGGCCCGCAGCCTACATGGGTCATTTACACCTTGATGGCACTCCTTAGAGAGCCACCTAAAAGATGGAGGCTCGCCCACGCTGGCTGTTCTGGTCAACAATAATTGGTCAACACCTTGATGACTGCCTGAACATGCCCGCAGCCTACATGGATCCTCTACACCCTGATGACACTCCTTGAGAGCCACTAGAAAGATGGAGGCTCGCCACACCCCCTGCCCTGGTCCAGCTGTTGACGGTTTAACACCTGGATGACTGCCCGAACAAGCCCGCAGCCTATATGGGTCCTCTACACCCTGACGACACTCCTTGGGGAGTTACTTGAAAGATGGAGGTTCGTCTATGCCGGCTGCTCTGGTCCAGCCAATGACAAGTCAACACCCTAATGACTGCTTGAACAGGCCCGCAGCCTATATGGATCCTCTACACCCTAATGAAACTCCTCGGGGAGCCACCTGAAAGATGGAGGCTCGCTCATGCTGCCTATCTAGGTCCAGTCGATGACGAGTTAATACCGTGATGACTGACCGAACAGGCCCGTAGCCTACATGAATCCACTACACCTGGATGGAACTCCTCGGGGAACCACCTGAAAGATGGAGGCTCGCCAGTGCCGGCTGTTCTGATCTAGCCAATGGCAGGTCAACACCCCGATGACTACCTGAACAGGCCCGCAGTCTACATGAGTCCTCTATACCCTGAGGACACTCCTCGAGGAGCCACCTGAAAGATGGAGGCTCACCCACGCCACTTGTCCTAGTCCAGCCGATGATGGGTTAACACCCTGAGGACTACCCGACAGGCCTGTAGCCTATAGGGACCTCTATACCCTAGTGGCACTCCTCGGGGAGCTACCTAAAAGATAGAGGCTCACCCACACTGGCTGTTCTGGTCCAGCCGATGACGGGCTAACACCCTAGTGACTACCTGAGCAGGCCTGCAACTTACATGGGACCTCTATACCCTGACGGTTACTGACCGAAATCTCTTAAAAGACAAAGTCTTGCCCGAGGAACCTCTCTGAACATAACCAACATGGATCCTCTACATCCTGACGGTTACCGATCGGGAAACTTCTGAAAGACAGAGTCTTGCCTGACGAACCTCTCCGAACGTAACCTAATGGGTCCACTACACCCTGACGGTTATCGATCGGGAAATGCCAGAATGATGGAGTCTTACCCGACAAACCTCTCTGAGCGTACCCTACATGGGTCCTCTACACCGTTACGGTTACCGATCAGGAAACTCCTGAAAGACAGAGTCTTGCTTGATGAACTTCTTCAAATGTAACCTTCATGGGTCCACTGCACCCCTCATGGTTATCGATCAGGAATCTCCTGATTGACAGAGTCTTACCCAATGGATCTCTCCGAGCGTAACCTACATAGGGTCATTTACACTCTGACAGTTACCGATCAGAAAACTCTTAAAAGATAGAGTCTTACCCGATGAAACTTTCCGAATATAACCTACATGGGTCCACTACACCCTGACAATTATCGATCAGGAAACTCCTGAGAGACGAAGTCTTGCCCGATGAATCTTTTTAAACGCAACCTACATGGGCCCTCTGCACCCTAATGATCACTGACCGGAAAATCCCTGACAAACAGGATCTCGCCCCTAGCGTTGGGCTTCTCCTTAACTGTGAATGCCCTCGTAGGCCCTACCAGGGGGCTGCATACTAAGCCATTCGATGTGCTACAAAGCAAGACCGCTCCAAAGGAGTAAAAAGATCACAATCATAAGCAAGGCAAGGTTTTAACAAAACTATCATGATTGTCTCTTCTATGTATTACAAAGTTTATGGATTACATCCCTCCTCTTACAAACGCAGATACATCTAACAAATATGATATAAGTACAAGTTTTGGTTTTACATGTATGTATTCTTTCTGAGAGAAAAGGCAGAGGTGCTCATTGCCACGTCTCCGGCCTGTCCTGGTGATGACTCCTAAGTAAGCAATCTACCAGAGCTGGACGAGCGACGATACTGAGAACTCTCAGAAAAATCACCAGTAAGGAGAACCGCGACCAAATTGCAAACTGAAGCCTACAAGGTGAAGGAGGATACCTATACCAAGACTATAACTCCGAAGCGGAGATGGACAACGAGGCGGCACCCCATAAGAGCACAAATGATCGATCCCTGGTACCAGAGCTGTTGTCGAATACCCTTATGCTCCTTGCTACATGCTTGCGGGAAAGAAAGAAAGGGGGTCAAACCCAAACTTCTTCTCAGTCTGCTCTGACCAAAGGCTAGACATACTGACCAAGTAGAAGATAGTTCATTCCCTATTCCCACAGCTGCGCTTCATCGCAAGAATTGAGACTTCTTGGCGAGCCCATCACAAGAACTGAAACTTCTTGACAAACAGACACTCAAATATTTGGAGTGCTATAGGAATCACCGCCCATTCCATCTCCTTTCTCCACCGAATAAAGAACAAAGAAAACATCGTTGCTTGCAAAACAGAAAAGGCCTTAAACAGTAGGAAATTTTCTTGAAGCAGACCAGATCGCACCTGAAGAGTTCCACCCAATATATAGGAGAAGAAGGATCCAACCTCCTAGACTCCTAATCCCAAAGAAAGATGAAGCACCGCTCTACTTGGGACCCTACACGTGTCATAGAATAAGGGACTCGAACCGCGCTAGATATGCCATGCCTTCCTCAAAAGACGCCCACATTCATAAGAGATAGTTACCTTCTCAACATTACCACTTTTGATATGCAGTTCCCACCTTGAACACAACGTTGCACGAAAGGCGGTAATTTGATCGGTGTTGCGCCTGATGTGACACACATTTAAAGCTTTTCCAGGCTATATTACTACGCACGCCACTACAGGATAAAACCTGAAGCAACACTGGCACCTTGGATCAAGGACCAGAAAGTCCTAATTTTATTCTGCTCCCCTCGCTACATCAGAGACTCCTCGAACCTGAAATTCCCCGAGGGAGAGTTCCCAACCTCTTTTAAAGAAAAGAGAGCAGAGGGGCATCTGTAATGGTCATTTTCTGACTCTCCCATAATTGCAACATATATCCAGTTAACCTCTGACGGGCAATGCATGGCTACTTCCAGAGCATTTAACCTGGTATCTTCACCCAATCCGAATTTTGAACAGATCGGGTGATTAAGAAAAGAATCAGATCAGATTATAGAAATCTCTATCCTTGAGTCCAATCCTAATTCAAATGAGGTAGAAACTGTTGGCCCAAGGTTACAATCACCCGGTTTTTGAGTTTTGATGTTACAAAACATATATAGTTATTTGTACTAATCATTTTCTAGTGTTTAAGTGTGTTTCAGGGTTCTAAGGATTCAAGTTGTGTTCTTCCCTAAAGATGACTCAATTCGGGTTCTTTTGACTCAAGATGACTCAATTCGAGTTCAAGGATTCAAGCTTTGCAACATTCCATAGAGAAGCCCTAATTTGAAGACCTTGTAATCACCTAGAACCTTTGTAAGAATTAGTTTGTTAAAGAATGAGGTTATGATAAGTTGGCTCAAGGAAAACACACACATATCTTCATTTTTCAAAATACGGTTTTTATTTTGGGTAATTGATTTAGGTTCATGTCTTGATGGTTATACATGATTCAAATTATTTTATAATTTTACATCTTGTTTATATCATGTATACCAACCTTTATAGCATGATACTTAATCATATAACCTTACAAAATTATTTTGAAAATTTTTCAAAGTTCAAATATTTTCCTAGAAAAATCCTGTTTCAGGCCTATCGATCGACCGGATCTATTTCAGGCCTGATCGGTCGACCGGTCCGGTCGACCGAGCCTTGTGGTCATGGCGTGCACGTTTGTGCACGTCTGCCGGTCGACCGGACCGGTCGACCGACTGAAAGCCCTTTGTTCTCGGGTTTTGTCGGTCGACCGGGCCAGTCGACCAACAGAACAAAGAGATCTTTTTTCTTTAGCTGCCGGTCGACTGACCGGTCGACCGAGTCCAATGGCTAGTTTGCCAATGGACTGCCGGTCGACCGGGCCAGTCGACCGACAGCCGTCTGCAGCCCCAACGGCTAGTTTTCAGAGTTTTAATCATTGGATTTGATTGAGATGTTTTGGTCAGCTCTCTCTGAATTTTTGGGGGCTATTTCCTGACCTATTTAGCTAGTTATAATGATGATTAGATCTCCTTTAATCCCTATAAATTGTTGGCATTGGTCACTTGTAAAAATCAAGAAAAATCCCTTTGTTTTCAAGTTTCCAAAAAGAAAGAAAAGTTTTCAAAGCTCTCAATTTTCTAAGTGCATTCTTGGTTACTATTTTTCAGATGTTTTTTTAAGCTATTTATTACTACTTTACAACTGAATTTTTCTCACTACACTTCTTGAGCCAAAAATCATTCCATTCTATAAGGAGTTGTAAGAGAGAAATGTGTGGTCTTTTTGATCACCTTGTTACTTGTTGTTCTTTGTGTTGAGATCCCTCTTGTGTAGAGAGTTGGATTGGTAGGAGTTCGGTACTCCGGTCTTGGGTAGACCTCTTGTAATTTCCTCGGTGGATATAGTGGAAACCCTTCACGGTGGTGAAGGCGAGGACGTAGAGCGGTGGCTCGAACCTCGAAACAAATCCTTTGTGTTTGCGATTGATTTCCTTATTGCTTTTTATTGCTTTACATTTCTATCTTGTGATATCTCTTGTGTGCACTTCATTATTGCATCCATTTCATTACTTACATTTTCTGGTCTTTACTCATCTTAACAAGAAAGCAATTACGCGCCTCAACTCATAATCTAAAGGAATCAAAGAGGAGAAGTTCTAGAGCCCTTCACGGGGAATTCGGCTTCAATTTCTTGTTTTGAGTGACCGATTGCATCATACTTTCACACTTGTTTAAAAAGATCATTAGATTAGCATAAACACCTATTTACCCCCCTCTAAGTGTGTTTTCAATTGGTATCAGAGCTTTGGTCTCTAGGCTCATGGCTTAACAACCTTAGAGAGATCCTATATTGCTAATCATTCTATTCATTTTTCATCCTTATATACTTAGTAAAAATGGCCGAAGGAATTAAGACCCCACCCAAGTTTGATGGCCTTAACTTTCCCATATGAAAGGTTAAGATGACCGTGTTTTTGCAATCCTTAGGAAGCCGGGTTGCAAAGGCGGTAACCAAACCATTTAGTGCACCCTTTGGTGATGAGGACACTTGGTCCGATATTGCCACGAAGGAGTTTGATGCTAATGCTAGGGCACACTATGCCTTACTTCAAGCTCTTAATGACGATGATATCTCTAGAGTCATTCATTGCAAATCTGCACATGAGATTTGGACTCACTTACTTGTCACTCATGAGGGGACTTCACAAGTAAAGAGGGCAAAAATCAAGCTTCTTCGTTCCCAATATGAAAATTTTTCTATGCAAGAGAATGAAACCATAGATGATATGGTTACTAAATTTACAAAGATTACTAATGGACTTTCTTCTTTAGGTGACGGCATTGACAACGACCAAAAAGTAAGGAAGATCATCCGTGCACTCCCTCCATCTTGGGAAGTCAAAGCCACTACTTTGAAGGAGCTCAATGACAAGGAAGAAATGGAGCTTATAGGTCTCTTTGGGAATCTCAAGACCCATGAGATGGAAAGAAAAGTAAGAGAAGAGATGGCTCCTCCCAAGAAGAAAGCTATTGCTTTCAAGAGTTTTTCCAACTACTCCGACGACAATGATGAAGAAGAGGATGATGAGGATCTTTCTCTTCTTGTAAAGAACGTTCGAAGAATGTACAACAAGGCAAAGTTCCAAAATAGGAGATGGTAAGGTAAAGAAGAGAAGAAAATCGTTTACTTCAATTGCCAGAAGCTGGGTCACATTGTTGCGGAATGTACGGAAAGAGCCAAACCCTCCACCTCCAAGAAGCCGTACAAAAAGAAAGCTTTAAAGGCTACTTGGGATTCGGAGAGTGAATCCGATGAGGAAGTCGACACCGCCAACATGTGCTTCATGGCAAATGAGAGCACAAGCAAGGTAACTCCCGATACTTCCATTGATTGTGATCTATCCATGGATGAACTAGGAGAAGCTTTTGAAGAACTATCTCATAACTATGATTTTCTCAAAAAGAAATACTTGAAAATGAAAAAGGAAAATGAATCTCTCAATCACAAAGTTTTCACTCTTACAAAAGAAAAGGATGAATTGCTTTCTACTCTTGTTTCTACACAAAAGGACTTTGATAATTATAAAATTTCTTGCAAAGGTAAATTTTCACAAATTGATGAAAATGAAATTTCCATGCTAAAAGAGAAAATTGATTCATTAGGAGTAGTTTTGAAGAAATGTGAATTTGATAAGAATAGACTAGAGGCTATGTTTCCTAAGAAACAAGTCCCAAAGAAACATTCACATGCTATTCATGCCCATGTTCATAAATCACAACCTTTACATCATGCCAAACATGCCCACACTCCACACACACATCATGCATTCATGTATGGTAAAGTCTTTTCATGCACATTTTGTGACCGTAAAGGTCATTTGGTTAAATTTTGCTATGATAGGCTTAATGCATCACATAATCATGTTTGAGTGCAGAATACTAACTTTCAAGGACCTAAGAAAATTTTGGTACCAAAGTCAACAAATTTGTTAAATAATGTAGGTACATTCCAAGGCCCAACGACGTAAAGGATTGTGGTATCTTGATAGTGGTTGCTCAAGGCACATGACTTAGGATCTCAACAACTTTGCAACCCTATCAAGATACCATGAAGGTGGCACCGTCACCTTCAGAGATGACGCCAAAGGAAAAATCATTGGTATTGGTAATGTTAAACTTGGTACATCTCCTTTAATAGAAAATGTTGTTTTAGTTGATGGCCTCAAGCATAATCTCTTGAGTGTTAGTCAACTTTGTGACAAAGGTTTTGATGTTGTTTTTGATAACCTAGCATGTAGAGTTATTGATAGACAATCCAACACATGTATATTTTTCAGATTTCGTGAAAGCAATGTATACATGATTGACATGTCTAATATGCTATGCAATGCTACTTGTTTAAAAGCCCTCGATGATGACTCTTGGTTGTGGCATAGGAGATTAGGCCACATTTCTTTTGACCATCTATCTAGATTAAACAACAAGGAAATGGTGAAAGGTATTCCTTGCTTGAACTTTAAAAAGGATCGCATTTGCGATGCGTGCCAACTTGGGAAACAAACCAAGTCCTCTTTCAAGTCAATCAAGGATATCATGACATCACGACCCTTGGAGTTGATCCATATGGATTTGTTTGGTCCTACTCAAACCAAAAGTCTAAGTGGAAATCGTTTTGCTTTTGTTTTAGTTGATGATTTCTCGCGTTTTACTTGGGTTTTCTTTTAGAACATAAAAATCAAGCCTTTTCATATTTTCAAGCCTTTAAGAAAAGAGTTGAAAAGGAAAAAGATTCTTCTATTTTAAAATAAGAAGTGATAGAGGTGGTGAATTCAATAACTAACCCTTTACCACTTTTTGTGAAGAACATGGAATTAAGCATGAACTATCTTGTCCTAGAACTCCACAACAAAATGGAATCATTGAGAGGAAAAATCGTACATTACAAGAGATGGCTAGGACAATGATAAATGAATATGGTCTCCCTCATTATCTATGGGCCGAGACCGTTAACACATCTTGCTACATATCAAATAGAGTTTTCTTATGCAAAAATACTTCAAAAACATCTTTTGAGATCTATTTTTCTAGAAAGCCAAATGTTTCATACTTTAAAGTTTTTGGTTGTAAATGTTTTGTTTTGAATACTAAAGATAATTTAGGTAAATTTGATGCAAAGTCTTATGAAGTAATTTTTGTTAGTTACTCTAATACTAGTAAAGCTTATAGAGTTTTCAATTAGTCATCCTTGACTATTGAAGAATCTATACATGTAAAATTTGAGGAATCTAATGTGTTTGTTAAGAATGTTGTAGAAATAGATTCCTTAAATGAAGACATGGAGAGAACTACTTTGAAGGACTCACCTACTCTTGAAGACATGCCAAAGGGTGATGAAGGTAATGAAGTTCAAGAAAATGAGGTTCAAGGAAATGAATTCAAGAAGTTGAAGTGGAGACTACTCAACCACTTCCAAAAGATTGGAGATACAATCCATATCATCCTAAGGACCTTATTATAGGTGAAGTATCAAAAGGGGTAACTACTCGTTCTAAACTTCATGATCTTTGTTGGCACTATGCATTTATTTCTCACTTTGAACCAAAGAACATCCTCGAAGCCGAGGGCAACTCATATTGGTTGCTAGCCATGCAAGAGGAGTTCAATCAATTCGAGCGCAATCAAGTTTGGCATCTTGTTCCTAAGCCCCACGATAGACCAACAATTGGTACTAAGTTGATCTTTAAGAACAAGTTGGATGAGTCGGGAAATGTTGTTAGGAATAAAGTTAGGTTAGTGGCCCAAGGTTACACTCAAGTCGAAGGTATCGATTTTGAGGAAATCTTTGCACCCGTAGCACGGCTTGAAGCCATACGGATGACACTTGCATTTGCTTCTTATAAAGATTTTAAACTTTTTCAAATAGATGTAAAAAGTGCTTTCTTAAATGGATTTATTGAAGAGGAGGTGTATGTTGAACAACCCTCCGGGTTTGTTGATCCTACACATCCGGATTTTATTTTCAAACTAGACAAAGCTCTTTATGGTTTAAAACAAGCCCCTAGGGCTTGGTATGAAAGACTTTCTTCATTCCTAATTTCTAATTGTTTTAATAAAGAAAAAATAGATACTACTTTGTTTATAAAACATGTTGAAAATGATATACTTATAGCTCAAATATATGTTGATGATATCATATTTGGTTATACTAATGAAAATCTTTGCAAAGCTTTTGAATCATGCATGAAGGAGGAATTTGAGATGTCTATGATGGACGAGCTTAACTATTTCCTTGGTCTTCAAATCAAGCAAAGGAAGGATGGGATCTTCATCAATCAAGCCAAGTATACGAAGGAACTTATCAAGAGATATGAGCTTGAAGGGGCTAAGACAAGCAAAACTCCCATGGCAACTATCACAAAACTTGACAAGGATGAACAAGGTACAAGTGTAGACATTAAGCTTTATCGTAGCATGATTGGTAGCTTGTTGTATTTAACGGCTAGTAGGCCGGACATTATGTTTTGTGTATGTCTTTGTACTCGATTTCAATCGTGTCCTAAAGAGTCCCATTTGATTGCGGTAAAACGCATTATTAGATATCTTAAGGGCACAATTGAAATGGGTTTGTGGTATCCGAAGACCGGATAATTTCCATGACGAATTTTTCAGATGCCGACTATGCGGGTTGTAGAGTGGATAGGAAGAGTACTAGTGGAACATGTTAATTTCTTAGTAATTGTCTTGTTTTATGGTCCTCCAAAAAGCAAAATTCGGTAGCCCTCTCAATAGCCGAGGCGGAGTATATTGCGGTCGGAGCTTGTTGTGCACAAGTTCTTTGGATGAAACATACTCTTCTTGACTATGATTTGTATTTTGACCATATTAAAATATTTTGTGATAATACTAGTACTATTCATATGACCAAAAATGTAAATCAACATAGTAAGACTAAGCACATTGACATTCGGTATCACTTTCTTCGAGATCATTATGAGAAAGGTGATATTGAAATTGAATATGTTTCTACTGATTTTCAACTTGCCGATATTTTTACAAAACCACTAGACTATGCTAGATTTTCCTTTATTTGTAGTGAATTGAATGTTTGTGTCATGGAATCATGAAAAATTTTTAAAACAATGTTTACCCTTTTTAATATATGACAAAAAGGGGGAGAAAAAGAAAAGTTAGCATATTTTGAGTTTTGAGTTATGCATTTTGAGTTTTGAGTTATGTGTTTTGAGTTTTGAGTTTTGAATTATAAAAATTTAGTTTTGAGTTTTGAGTTTTAAGTTATAACAAGTTAGCTTTGAATTTTTGAATTTTGGTTTTTGAGGTATAAAAGGTTAGTTTTTGAATTATGAGTTTTTGAGCAATATGTTTTTGAATTTCTATGTCTCTCTTATGCCAAAATTCTTAGTATATAGCCATTCATATATATAGCATGATTGGAGGGGGAGCTTCCAAGCTTCTTTTCCATTTTTGTTAAATAACTCATAAGTTTTGTCATCATCAAAAAGGGGGAGATTGTTGGCCCAAGGTTACAATCACCCGGTTTTTTGAGTTTTGATGATTACAAAACATATATAGTTATTTATACTAATCATTTTCTAGCGTTTAAGTGTGTTTCAGGGTTCTAAGGATTCAAGTTGTGTTCTTCCCTAAAGATGACTCAATTCGGGTTCTTTTGACTCAAGATGACTCAATTCGGGTTCAAGAATTCAAGCTTTGCAACATTCCATGGAGAAGCCCTAATTTGAAGACCTTATGTCACCTAGAACCTTTGTAAGAATTAGTTTGTTAAAGAATGAGATTATGATAAGTTGGCTCAAGAGAACACACACACACACACATCTTCATTTTTTAAAATACGGTTTTTGTTTTGGGTAATTGATTTAGGTTCATGTCTTGATGGTTATACATGATTCAAATTATTTTATAATTTTACATCATGTTTATATCATGTATACCCTTTGCTCTCGGGTTTAGTCGGTCGACCGGGCCAGTCGACCAACAGAGCAAAGAGATCTTTTTTTCTTTAGCTGCCGGTCGACCGACCGGTCGACCGAGTCCAACGGCTAGTTTGCCAATGGACTGCCGGTCGACTGGGCCGGTCGACCGACTGCCGCCTACAGCCCCAACGGCTAGTTTTCAGAGTTTTAATCATTGGATTTGATTGAGATGTTTTGGTCAGCTCTCTCTAAATTTTTGGGGGCTATTTCCTGACCTATTTAGCTAGTTATAATCATGATTAGATCTCCTCTAATCCCTATAAATAGTTGGCACTTATGAATTTGTTGGTCCCGAGATGATGTAACTTTCTCTGTTGGCACTTATGGATCTAAACTAAAAAGTCAACACAAATACTAAACAAAGAAGGATTAAGTTAAACAAAAAAAATACTTGCAAAAAGGAAATCAAATCTCAGAAAAGTTTAGACAAAGCAAACACGAGAGATTTATCCTGATTCGGTCCTCGTGACTTACATCCAGTCCCCAAGCCACCCGCTTGAGATTTTCCTTTATCCTTGATTTTGTACACCCAAAATCACAACCATGCACACCACTTAACAAATCCCCTTTGCCAAATGTGTACACCTTCTCTTCCAGCAAGAGAACAAACTTCACCTTGTACAACTGCTTCTACACCAAGAAGATACCCGTGTACAATGATTGCTTTGAGTATTACAACACTTTCCTATAAGCCTTGGTACTGTGTATGAATGTGGACAAGGTCTAGTATAGGAGAAACTTCATAGAACTTCACTAAAGAATTAGAATTTTGTGAAGAACTAAAGTGGGAACAGTTTTCAGGATTGGCAGAATTTTTGATCTTAGAAAACTGAAGATTGGGATTGGTATTTGGCCTTTACAATAACAACCCTATATATAGCTGCACTCTAGGGTAAGTTAGGGTAGTTATAGGTGCAATTCAAATGATTAAAATGTTGAAAAACGTTGCACAAAAGACCAGAAAACAGAAACTGTCCAACAGTCAGAAACTGCCTATAGTCGACTTGCCTTTTGAGTTAGTCGACTATACTAGGCAATTTTCCAAAGAGTAGTCGACTATGTTTGGGTATTAGTCGACTAGGTCAAGATAAGTTCGAGTGACAGTTTTCTGGTTAACTGAATCAAGTCGACTGCAACTACTCTCAAGTCGACTGGACCAGCTATTAGTCGACTAGGGGAATAGGGTTAGTCGACTACAAGGTCTATTAGTCGACTATGTTTGTCTGTCAAGTCGACTAATGGACAAACAGAGAGTTGGGTTTCTTTTGGACACATGACTAGTCGACTAGGGTGTTTGGGTTAGTCGACTACCAAATGGATTAGTCGACTATAAGGAGTTATAAGTCGACTATATAGACATGATATGTGTGTGTGCATCAAGGCTTTTGACATGCTATTTCACAATTACAAACCATATCATATCAACTCTCTTTGGGCAGTCTTGATCATGACGAACTCTTGATTAGTCTTGTGTTAGAGCTCCAATTGAAATGCTTCACAAAGTCTTCATCAAAACATGTTCCAACATTCTCCCCCTTTTTGATGATGACGCTTTGTGTGCACAAGTGCTCCCCCTGCAGAAAATATGTTATATTTTCCTCCCCCTGCAGAAATTGGGTTATAACAAATATAGAAATACTTTGTTCTCTCCCTGCAACAAATATATCATTAAATATATACATATATGTTCTTATTAATTTTCTTATATGGTACCTGCAAGATAAACGTTAGATGGTACCAAACATAAAAGAACACAATTAACCTTTAGGAGTCCAAATCCATTTAGAATTTGGTTTCCATCTGTTAGTATACACATAATTGCATGAATTACATATATCGTGAATGTATGATGCAATATAGGCATTTTTATCATGAATACTTAAATTCTTAGGAATCCATATAAACTTATTTTTCTTAGACTTTCTTTTTACAAAAGAATCATATAGATTACAACAATATGAAGATTTTTCAATATATCCAATACCATAATTATTATGTGACAACTTTCAAAAAGATAATAAATCATTCAACTTTTATTTTCCTTGATTGAACTTAGTCACATTTTGCAAAATATCTTCATATTTCTTTTTGAAAACTGAAATATCTTTATATAAAATAGAAATCCTTTTATTCAAAGACTCAGTTTCCTTTTAAGAAAAATGTTCTCTTTTATAAACTTCTCATTATCATTTTTCAAAGATGATATGACTTTTTCAAACTCATCTTGCTGAGAATTTATAGAATATACTTGTAAAGCATAACATGAATTTTCATTTAAAAGTTTTTCATTTTCTTTTGATAAAACTTTATTTTTCAGTTTTTCATACTTTAGATCATTAAACAATTCATGAAATGCATCAGAAAGTTCAGTAAATGATACATCATCATCTTCTAGTGCCATGTAATAAAGATTGACACGTTCTGTGGTTTCTTCTTCGTCAGAGGACGAGGAATCACTGTTTTCCCATGAGGCTTCATAGTTTTTCTTCTTTCTAAATTTTTTGCTCATGTATTTGCCTTTATTCTTGAGCAATGGGCAATCCTTCTTCAAATGACCTGTTTTGTTACAATTAAAGCATTTAAATTTACCTTGCTTTAGGAATCTCCTGAATTTCTTTGAAAGCATTGCCATCTCCTCTTCATCGTCATTTGAATCGTCCGTGTCGGAGGATGCATGGAAGGCAAGTTCTTTCTTCTTTGAGTGGTGTTGTCATTCGTCCTTCTTTCTTTCTTCTAACCGCACTTCATATGCCATTAGATTACCAATTAGGTTTTCTAACGACAAAGTTGAGAGATCATTGGCTTCTTCAATTGTTGTTGTCTTCTTCTCCCATTCTGGTGTGAGTGCACGAAGGATCTTGCAAACTCTTTCAACTTGGGTGTAGTCCTTTCCAAGAGATGCTAATGAATTAGTAATGTCGGTGAATCTTGTAACCATTTCGGATATGGTTTCATTCTCCTCCATTTTGAATAATTCAAACCTGTGGACAAGAACAGATATTTTAGATTCCTTAACTTTATTTGTGCCTTCGTTTGTTACCTGAAGAGTATTCCATATTTGATGTGCAGAAGTGGCTGTTGACACTCTGTTGAACTCTTCTTTGGTTAATGCACAGAACAAGGCATTCATCGCTTTGGCGTCAGGTTCGCATTCTTCTTTTGATCATCACTCCAAGCGCTGTAGTTGGTTATTGGTTTGGTGTATGATACTTCAACGATGTTCCAAAGTTCGTAGTTAAGCGATTGCAAGTAGATCTTCATTCTACACTTCCAATAGTTGTAGTTGGATCCGTCAAATAGCGGTGGACGTTGTGTAGAATGTCCTTCTTTGAATTGGGATGATGAAAACTCCGTTGCCATCCTTACTTATTGTTGACTAGGTATGCAGGGCTCTTATGCCGAATGTGAGACCTTGTTCTGATACTAAATGTTGGACCTCGCTCTGATACCAATTGTAGGACCCGCTCTGATACCAATTGTTGGTCCCGAGATGATGTCAGATGCGGAACTTTCTCTGTTGGCACTTATGGATCTAAACTACAAAGTCAACACAAATACTAAACAAAGAAGGATTAAGTTAAACAAATAAATATACTTGCAAAAAGGAAATCAAATCTCAGAAAAGTTTAGACAAACGCAAACACGAGAGATTTATCCTGGTTCGGTCCTCGTGACCTACATCCAGTCCCCAAGCCACCCGCTTGAGATTTTCCTTTATCCTTGATTTTGTACACCCAAAATCACAACCATGCACACCACTTGACAAATTCCCTTTGCCAAATGTGTACACCTTCTCTTCCACCAAGAGAACATCTTCTCTTCCACCAAGAGAACAAACTTCACCTTGTACAAATTCTTCTACACCAAGAAGACACCCGTGTACAATGATTGCTTTGAGTATTACAACACTTTTCTATAAGCCTTGGTACTGTGTATGAACGTGGACAAGGTCTAGTATAGGAGAAACTTCATAGAACTTCACTAGAGAATCAGAATTTTGTGAAGAACTGAAGTGGGAACAGTTTTCAGGATTGGCAGAATTTTTGATCTTAGAAAACTGAAGATTAGGATTGGTATTTGGCCTTTACAATAACAACCCTATATATAGCTACACTCTAGGGTAAGTTAGGGTAGTTATAGGTGCAATTCAAATGATTGAAACGTTGGAAAACGTTGCACAAAAACCAGATAACAGAAACTGTCCAACAGTCAGAAACTGCCTATAATCGACTTGCCTTTTGAGTTAGTCGACTATACTAGGCAATTTTCCAAAGAGTAGTCGACTATGTTTGGGTATTAGTCGACTAGGTCAAGATAAGTTCGAGTGACAGTTTTCTGGTTAACTGAATCAAGTCGACTGCAACTACTTTCAAGTCGACTGAACCAGCTATTAGTCGACTAGGGGAATAGGGTTAGTCGACTACAAGGTCTATTAGTCGACTATGTTTGTCTGTCAAGTCGACTAATGGACAAACAGAGAGTTGGGTTTCTTTTGAACACATGACTAGTCGACTAGGGGGTTTGGGTTAGTCGACTACCAAATAGATTAGTCGACTATAAGGAGTTATAAGTCGACTATATAGACATGATATGTGTGTGTGCATCAAGGCTTTTGACATGCTATTTCACAATTACAAACCACATCATATCAACTCTCTTTGGACAGTCTTGATCATGACGAACTCTTGATTAGTCTTGTGTTAGAGCTCCAATTGAAATGCTTCACAAAGTCTTCATCAAAACATGTTCCAACATTGGTCACTTGTAAAAATCAAGAAAAATCCCTTTGTTTTCAAGTTTTCAAAAAGAAAGAAAAGTTTTCAAAGCTCTCAATTTTCTAAGTACATTCTTGGTTACTATTTTTCAGATGTTTTTTTAAGCTATTTATTACTACTTTACAACTGAATTTTTCTCACTACACTTCTTGAGCCAAAAATCATTCCATTCTATAAGGAGTTGTAAGAGAGAAGTGTGTGGTCTTTTTGATCACCTTGTTACTTGTTGTTCTTTGTGTTGAGATTCCTCTTATGTAGAGGGTTGGATTGGTGGGAGTTTGGTACTCCGGTCTTGGGTAGACCTCTTCTAATTTCCTCGGTGGATATAGTGGAAACCCTTTACAGTGGTGAAGGCGGGGACGTAGAACGGTGGCTCGAACCTCGAAACAAATCCTTTGTGTTTGCGATTGATTTCCTTATTGCTTTTTATTGCTTTACATTTCTATCTTGTGATATCTCTTGTGTGCACTTCATTATTGCATCCATTTCATTACTTGCATTTTTCGGTCTTTACTCATCTCAACAAGAAAGCAATTACGCGCCTCAACTCATAATCTAGAGGAATCAAAGAGGAGAAGTTCTAGAGCCCTTCACAGGGAATTCGGCTTCAATTTCTTGTTTTGAGTGACCTATTGCATCATACTTTCATACTTGTTTAAAATGATCATTAGATTAGCATAAACACCTATTCACCCCCCTCTAGGTGTGTTTTCAGAAACCTCCTGCGTGCAGTTCATCCTTATCTAAAGCTGAGGAAGAACCACAAGATAAAGATAGACTCTCTCCTGTATCGATTCAAAACAGGGCGTTCGGTCGACCCTTAGCAGGATAAGGGATTTAGGTACTCAAACTGAGCAGGACTCTCTAACCTTATCTATTTAACATGACTTGTATAAATAAGGGATCCCTTCCAACGAGAAGGGGATCCATTCACCCAAATCTAGAGAACCCCTCTGCAATCGCCAATGGCATAGTGGAATTGCTCTTTCCCACTCCGTGATTTTTTTCCTTCGAGTTTTTACATATTTTCATTGTATTTGTGGTTGACTTTTCTGTGATTTGGCTACATTCACTTCCCTATTTTGATGCACGGATTGATTCCTTAGGAATTACCCACTACAATATGTAAATTTGTTAATTCTCTACATTTAAGTTTTATTTAGTGTCTTGTATGACTAGTACCATGTGTTTTTCTTTAATAAAATTTATATATATATATATTTCTTTTAATATTACATTTATATAAATATTCTAATGTGTATCTTTCTACTTAATCTATTTATGTAGTAGGTTTTCATTACTTATTTACTTTTATGTAAGTATAATTTCACGTTGATCTATAATAGATTTGTAAATTATAGATTGCACTGACTTCTATTTAGTTTTTCCTTTTAATAATAATTTTATGTTGTACACCAGTGCATTCTTACTCTTATTGATTACTTATGAAAGAATTTTCATTATTCTTACAATATTACTTAGTACTTAATCTACTAATTTTTTATTAACACTTTTCATAACTGCTACTTTATTTTTTAAATTATTAGTCATTAGTTGTTCACTCTATTCCAATTATTTTTCCTTTAATTTGACTTTGACCCTACTCTTATTTTATCCTTGTTAAATTTTTTTTTATTTCACTCCTGTATGATTAGTCACTTATTTTGGTCTTTTTTCTTTATAGTACTAATTTAACACTATATTGTTTATATTTTTATTTTTTTATATTGCTCTTGATAAGCTTTAGATAATTACACTATACTGTCACATATTATGAACAGGAAACAAGATAATTATACTACACTATTTTGTAAAATTAATTCTCTTTGTTTTCTTTTCTTATCTTTATTTTTTTCATCATTTTTTATTTATACTTTTTTACATACTTTCAGATATTTTTACGAATTTACTACAATACACATCTTTGCAAATGTCAAAATTATATACATTAGTTCTCTCTCATTTACTTGAATACTTTTAAACATATTCATCTATTCTTTTAAATATTTTAGTTAGTCATAATATCATGCTACTTTCGCCTTTATTACTCATCACATATTATTATTATATTATCTTTGTTTGTTATATTGATAATGCATTTATTTTTTCATATACACTAATTTAGTCATAGTTCTTCATATTTTTTTTAAATATAAATGAAGCTTAAAACGTGACATCTATGTAAGTTTATTGGTTACTATTATATTGTATTATTAGTCTTATAGACTATTTTGTATAATTAGTTGTTTAGACATGTTAAATAATGATCTTAAACTAGTTACATGTATTGCTATATTCATTCATATTCTTATGTAATCATCATTTTAATAGTTATTTACTTAACTGATTTAGTAGTAAATTAACCCACATTTATGAGTCTTTATTGATTATTTTTTGTTAGCCAACACTTTTTACAACTGTTTCCTATTTTTTTAGTATTATATTATTAACTTCTTGTTCTGTTATTAGTGAAGAGTTGTTTATTTTTTTACAAAATTATCTTTTATAGTTTCACAATAAATATAAGTTTCTAAATAGGTTTTGAAATTTTTTCAGCATATTTTTCTGAATTTTTCAAATTTTATATTTATGAATGAATAGACTTTAAATTTGTTAGCATAATTGTTTTGTATCCACTTTTAAATTATTTTTCTCAACTTATCTATTTTAAACTAGTTTTATGATTGCTTGACATTTTTTTATTTTCAAAAGCCTTATTTGACTTCACAAAGTAATTTCTTTAAAAAAAGTTTCTAAAATTTCTTTTTGAATTCACTCATACTTTAGTTTAGTACTTCTTTTACATTTTATATACTTACAGTATTTATAGTGTTTAAAAGAATACATTGTGATTTTCTAAATTTATTGTTTATAAATTTACGTTTCTCAAATAATTTTTTCAAATTTTTTAAGATTTAAATTGCCAAACTTTAATATCTAGAATAGTTAACCCATAAATTGACAATTTTATAATTTCAAAACTTTATTAGTTTCAAAAGAAAATATTTTCTATTGGCTATGACAGTGCACATCTATTTAGAGATATATATTTTTGACCTTATTAACTTTAATATATTTCCTTTTTAATAATAAACCTTAAATTTCATATAGCTTTTACAAAATAACTTTTAAAATTTTCCAAATTTATGTTTTTTTAAATATTTAAAAATAATTTCTTTTCAAATTTAGCTACAGTTTATATTACTGCAGTATTGTAATAAATTTTTGTACTTGCAAAATATATTCTGCTTGTACTTGTTTTGTGAGATCCAAAGTCTTGGAGAGAGTCCACTGGGGAATCGATCATCTTTTCTTCGAAAAGCCACCTCTTAAATCTTTTGATCTTTCTAATTCCAATCTCCTTTCAGAGTGATTTGGATTTTCTTCTTTATTCTCATTTTTTTTATCTTGATTCTATTTTCTCGATTTTTACTCTTGAAGCTAGCCATCACAGCAGAATCGATGAGAGAAATCAGAGTAGTAGCAGAATCGTGGTGCTACTGAAAAGCGACGTGGAAGTGAGAACTTCCGTGATTGATAACAGTCATAGGAAAAGAAATAAAAAAATATTTTAGTAATAGTAAATATTGTGACCCAAAATCCATTATCTAATAGGATTTATATTTCATTCCCAAACCCAACAAGAAACCGAACCCAAATGGAATTCTTTTTCTTAACTTCTAATCCCTTTAAATCCATGAATGCATAAAAATAAAGGAAAATTACTTTTAAATTTGTTCAAAATTCTTCTTTATCCAAAAGTACACTCAAATTAAGTTCAAACTCAATCCAAATCCCTCAAGTTTTGGGCCAAACCCAAACTATACTCCAAACCTAACTTAAACCGTTAAAAACCCATATATGGTCTATTTAAAGTCTCTCTTTTGTGCCCTTGAAAACTCTAAACGAAAATTCACAAAAAGAAAGAGAAATCTAAAATTTGATCTTAGGAGGCCAAAGGGGAGCTAAAAAAAGAGATAGATTGCTAGAAGAAACTATAGAGGATAACTA